>JADDOH010016819.1:0-16399 GCA_016648135.1 Agrypnia vestita
GCATTTTTCCCTCATAAAATTTATTTTAGTAACTGCTAAAAAGTAAAAGTTTTTCTGTACCAATCTGTACCTGTTGTGATACATACACATGCACTTGTAAGTTACGTTCACCGTGCAGTTAATTGATACGTAATATGTTTACTCCCAACGATTGCAGCGTTTACCCTTTGTCAGTAGTTTATTTCGTGATATCATTAAAACATAGACATTTCATATTTGCTTTCTTCCTGTCTAACGTACATATTAAAGATTAATGTGAATACAGGAACATAATTGTTCGAATTCAATGTTTATTTAATTATTTAAAAAAACTTTAAACTTCTCATCGTTTTATTTATAATATTGCTACTAATTTTATTGTAACGGATCTGAGTGAAAGTGTCTGTCCAAATGAATGAGAGGTATAGGCAGTATGATAGAGATGGCGAATGCTATAAATTGCTAAAAAGAGATGCCATCTATCGGGTCAACAACATCTTGTGCTGTATTTGCATACCGTAATATTGTCGCGTGAACTATTGTACAACCAATCAAGTATCTTGAAGCAATACAGCGAGTTGAACTGGATTCTCGATACCAACAAAGTTCTCTTCCTAATACAAGGACGAGAACATCACACATATCTTTATTATTTCTTACACTATACAAAACCAATACCGAAAATCTTCGTAAATTTCAATAATTTTCTAGATTCATGTCTTGAAATTAAATAACCAGCGTTAAAGAATACAGAACGAACCCACTATAACCCAGTAATTTTTCTATCCCACTAAGGGAACTAAATACTCAAATACTAATAAAATAGATTTCATGAACTTTTAAGGAAGCAAAATTAGAACAAGTATTCATTTTCTTTAATCTCAAACATCAACATTGCTATCTCACGGTAGTCATAGATGTGTGGGTGAGCTTCTTAATATTAAGCACCACCCAAAATATAATATAACGAAATAGAAAGCAGAAGGAATAGCGCAATGTTCGAATCCCTTGTATTATAATGCTATCGGGAACTGCTTATAGCAATCTAGAGTTATCTACAATATTCTGGAAATACCTGGAACAACCTAGAAGCGACGGGTACCTTCTCCCAAACACTAGAAATGAATATAATAATCTAGGAGGTTCGAAACAGCGTTTCGTATAAATAGCAGGACAAGATTTTGATTTGACAGATCGTTCAGTGCGAAGTAAATAGCGAGACGATAGTCAGGTCTGCCTAGTGGTGAAATTGCGAAGTGACAGATATCAAGCGAAATACCTTCTTGTTCTTCTTTCTACCTAGGGTTCATTTAATGTTAATTAAGCATCTGCGGTTTAAGTCATCTGGGATACAGAGCTCTTGAAAACACAGCCAACGTAGTTCACGCAAAAGGAATTTTATTTGAGAATTTTGACACTCCATGAGCAATTTACTTATAAATTTGACTATTCATAGTGCACTCATTTTTTCTATTCACAGTGCACTTTTACTACTTGCCTACAGCAATCGCATGAAAGAAACGTTACTACGAATAGATTTTTATGAAGAATATTCCAATAATACGATGAGACCGGTTGCATATTAAAGAGTTGCGGAGTGGAGCGCATTTCATTTGCTCGGTTTCAGCGTGATTGATAATTAAAATATTGAAATCTATGCGCATTTTCCTCGCGGACTTGCGCAGCTCCGGATATCTGGATTCTGCTGAGACGTGCCTTGAGGGTTGATTTACATTTACTTCACACAAATGAGAAACACCCACGCCGTGGGGCTATTCACCACAACAGCACTAGTAATATGGTACAGCCAGAAAAAGGCCAGAAAAACCGAGCTGTACCTCTTCGTCCTGCCGGCCTGCCGTGGCCACAGGTAACTCCGGTGTTTCAATTATCATGAGAATGAGAAATCGACCAAGTTTTTTCGGGCAAGCGTCCATATTTCTGGTACCTTAAGACCTATAATAAATCCAACTATAACTAACAAATAACAATAGTAGGTATGTACCTAGTACATAGATACTATCACACTTATTTTTTTTTATCTTAAACTGAAATCAAGAGACAAGAAACTGGCACAAGAGACTCAATTCTTAGTCTAAAGTTATTTTATACGAAAAAAGCTCAAAATTTCAGTTTGATTTAAAAAATCACGTGTATCAGAATCTCGAAATCTCTCAGTATGTGATATTGTAACGAAATCATAAATAGAAGGACTTGCGGACTGTTCGAATCCTTTATAATATGTCACTTTGGGATAACACTACAGGGTAACATCACAGCACTCTAGGATTACCTACGAAATTCGGGAGACACCTGGAATAGCTTGTAAGTGACAGAAACCTTCTCGCAAACATTATAAATGTAAAGAATCGAGGATTCGAAAAACCAACGTATTTCATATAAACAGCGGGACCAGTGCCATGGCGAATCCAATAATGTTTATTCTGTCGTTTCTATCGATGCGATATTAGTGACAAACCATGGCGAAAACAGTATTTCCATCGCGCGTAGTAAATCAAGCGACAGATAATTAAGTGGAGTGCCTACTTTTGTGCGATAGTGAACAGAACTTACTCGAAAGCGATAATAAATTGATAAATTGTGAAATAGTGTAAATTAAAGAATCGTGTATTAATTAAATTCCTTAAAATTTATGAAACTAATTAATCATTAATTAATAAATCGTTTATTAATTTTCAGTGTTTTCATTTGTTTCTCAGTCACGTCTCGTGGCAATAAATATTATTTAATGTAATATGTTTCAATCCATTATTACTCTATAAATGCATAGAATGTAATAAATAATGAATGTATATGATATAGATATTATTAATAAATCAGTTACACTTGAGTAGGAACCATTTTTATGTTACGCTTTTACGGCTAAATTCACGCCAGTTCCTCATGAATATTTCAGATAGACAAGGTGTTCCACCACGCCGTGTGGAGAAGCGCCTTGTAGATTCCATGTAAATCATGATATTTCAGTATATTCCAATATCATTCTGACGGGGAAAATGAAACAAAAAATGTTTGAGTTAAAATCATTCTACGCGCATCCGAGTATCATTTGCCCTATTATCTATTATGTATGAATATTAAGAGACCCGACAGGTACAAAGCGGCGAAAACATAGTGGTTATGCGCGCAATTTGTACGGCTTACAGATTTAGCAGGATTAATGACACTGAGAAAAATTACATTGTTGAAATGTCGCGACTACTTTGAGAAGACCAATTATAAACCAATTATGAGAAGTGTGACTATTAATTATTTTTGTATATTTCTGACGTCAATGGTCGTTTCAAGTATAACCTTGTACAAAATATTGTAGCCCACTTATCGCATAGCTTTGTTCAAAAAATTCAAAACTTTAATTTCAAATGAGAAAAGAGCTCGCATGAGAAAATGTATTAAATATATCTGATTTCGAAAAACCCTTTCTTTCCAAAATTGGGAGCAATTTGAATAAAAATCATAAAAAAATTAAAACAATTATTATATAATAAATAAATATAAAGGAATGGACAGAATGCGACCCTCTTCTGTTTATTTTTTCAAAAATTTTCTGATAAAATAATAGTTTAATATATAATTTAATAAGTGACACCAAAAAACAAATAAAAAATTAATCAACTCTTTGTAAAAATCACAAAATTTCTACCGAAATCTCATGTTTTCGGTTTGGTGTTAAACCTTAAATAATACACATATATTTCGTAAGAGGAGCAATTCTATTTTTTCCAAAGACAATTCTTGATTGAGAGAGAAATATTAAATTTTAATCATCACTGTACTCATTCGCGTTTGCACACTTAAATTTTTAATTTAAAAAATTAAAATCAAAATTCACTGACGAAAGAAAAAAAATGTTTATAGTGAAATTCATAAAAATAGTATTTGAATTTTTTTTAAATTGTTGCAGACACCTAAGGTTATAAAAAATAACGCTAAATTTAATTTAGAACATTATTATGATTTTACCGTTCCTATCTTTATTTTTAACATTATTTCATTCACGATACTCCAATTGACGTTTGCTTACGATTACTTAAAATAGTATTCATTAATACATTTTTAATTACATTCTATTGTTTGTATATTTTTAATAATACTACATTTATTTTTTATAACGACTTGATTGAAGACATAGCTATTATTTTATAAATATTTTACTTTTCAGCAAATAATATTTGCTATCAATTATCCCAGTAAGGCAAGTGTGCGCTTATTGTATAAAATATATAATTTGTTTTATATAGATTTTTTATTGTTTTTTTTCATTTCAGGTAATATTTAACAATTCGTGAATGACTTCCAATCATCAATGACAAATTATTTATAATATTATGTATAAGTGACGATAAATATGAAAAATTTGAAGCAAAATATAACGCTGTCAATTTGAAAAATAAATAATACAAGTAATTACGTAGGTACGTCTTGCGCCCTAAAAACACTTTACGGCCTCGGTAAATTAACCTTTTCGGACACACGCTATTATAATAATTAGCCCGTTCGTGAACAAAAATGTGTCAGGCAAGGGGCAAATCATATTTCAAATATGTAGCTACCAACAATGGAAAAATTATCCTCAGTTAATTGTTTTAAGGATAAGATAAACTATATTAAATCATATATTTTGTTATTATATAACATATAACAATTATTCAACCATACCAATATCAATAATACCAGATATTTTAGATTAGTTGGTATCGTCAATTATTTAAGAAATTAATTTATTAATATGTATTAATTATCATTGTTGTAAAAAAATCATATGTATTTTTCTATTCAACAAAAAAAGTGTATTTTGTAATAAAGGCACATCAAATTGAATATAATATGTAGATATATCATTTAAAGTAGACGTTTAGAATGTTACGCTCCTACTCAAAAAGGCTAATTAATGGTTAGTTTCACCTTGACAAATATTTTTAAGATAAAAGTCGAGTAAGTGTTTGGTCGTTAGCTAAATAATTTTATGTTTGTTATTTTTGTTTCTGTGAAATAATATACATATCCGGCGCCGGTTGATTGCTGCCGATTAGCCGGCCTGGAACTGGGCAAACACGGACACGGCTGACCCGAAGGTGGACTCGGGACTACGTGCGGACACGTGAGCGCGGCGGGCGGGGACACGTGTGAATATAGGAATATAATGCCTCGGATCCGTGGAATTACCCCACAAGCAGGTGAATATTTGTATAACAAACTGTCCCCGTGGAAATAGACCGACAATATTAGGCACCGTAATTTTAAGGGCTGCAACGTGTACCGAAAGTAATATTGGCTTAATTCTAAATTGAATGTATCAAGTTTACGATCGCTAATGATTTTTCTTAAACAATAAATGTAAAAAAATGTGATTCACTATAGACAGTTCAGCGTTTATATTAATTTGAAAAATTTTACTCAAGATGAGTAGTGATGCAATGAATGGTGAGTCTATTGATGGGGTTTTAACCGGTAACAAACTAACATTCTCATAGACAACCGTTATGTCTCAGTTACTAATCATCTTGGTATATAATCAGGTTTAATAATGATAACGGTAATTTTCTGTGTACAATTTTTTGGTCTCTCTTGTTTCAGTCGATTTCTTTTCTTTCAAGTTTCAGCACTTGTTGCAGATCCCGCGTTGCAGATGCGACATTATCCCCGATGATGGACCCTGAAATGGAATCAGAAACGCCGCTCAGAAAGGTTTGATACACACGAAAGAATATGCCAGAAAACTCTACGCAGAAGATGTGAACAGATTAGAATAATACATTATTTTTAATAACAATATATTAATTTTAACGGCAAAAAGACTAAATATTTTTTATTTTTTCTATTGATTCAGCAACATTGTAGATTGACATTTTTAAAAAACATTGATTTTATTATTTATATATATCTACTTCTTTTATTTGATCAATTACACCAACATGTTACTTTATTAGAAAATGATCACGGTTTTGATAAAAATTTAGGACCTTCTATTTTACACACAAATAATTTTGGTCTGAAATTGAATAATTAAGAATCATTAGAAATTAGTAAAGCATGTAATAGTAAACAAAATATTTTAATAATAACCAAATAAATTTAACTACTAGCTCAATTCTAAAAATTTTTCCAATAATTGCGAGTAATCAAGAACTTCAGTAATAATATTTAAAAACAATTTTTCAAATAATTTAGAAACATAAGAAACAAAAGACATTTCATTCTAATATTTTGACAGTTATACAACACCCTGACGTTGGAAAGGTTTTTCTGAAACATGTTGGTGTAATTAATCAAATAAAAGAAGTAGATATATGCAAATAATACAATCAATATTTTTTATTTTTTATTTTACACTGTATAAATAAATTGAAGAGATAACATTGGTATAATAAAAAAATATGTAACAAAAAATGCTATCAAATATTTTACAAATGCTCATCATATTCATTTAATATAATGAGTATGTATAATATAATAACCGATCGAAGCCTAAAAATATTACAATGGGTGAGAAGTGAGAACAGTACTTTGATAATGCAATATGAATTGTTCCACATAAAAATGAAACGCTACAGAATATGTCTGCGTTGTAACGTCTTACTGGCGTGTAAACGCTCAGCGCAGTATAAAATTAAAAACAATTATAAATAACCGGGGACCTAAAGCTGTTACATTTGACACACTTTACCTGGCACTACAAAGTTCACGCTGTTCTTCAGACTATATTTTGAAGTCTGCGATACGCATTCACACTGAAATATTACTGCGAATTATACAGAGCCCGGATCCAAAATAAATTAAATTTTAACTACACACTAATTGGATTATCTGTAGAAACAAAAATCAAAAATGGTAAAGCAACCACACCTACAGATGTGATTTCACTTACAATGACCCTAATATGTATTTAAATATATAGGATGTCACGTATCTCGACGTAAATCGGGTGATAGGCCAAGTCATAATAGTTATCAGAGAAATAAAAAAATTAAATTAAAAAAAAACAGTCAGTTAAAACTGGGAAAAGTATCGATTTTGAATACTTGGCTTGGTCAAAAAGTGACATTTTCTTCCAAGCTGGAGCAGTTGGCTTTGAATTTTGCACAAAATTTTACAGAAAGATTATTCAGGATTACATACTAATAAAAAAAATGAAGAAAAATAAAGATTTGTAGCAACAGGAGTGAAAAGTCCGTCACAGGGTGTAGATTTTTAAAATTTTTTTTAAATGCTTATAATTTTTAAAACGCATGACTTTGATTTTTTAAATATTTTTCTGATAACTATTATGACTTGGCCCATCACCCGATTTCGGTTTGACGTCGAGATACGGAACACCCTGCAATAATATTATATATACACAATCCGCTTCTTCATACAATTGCGTTATTTTATTGTTTTTTGACAATGTCAGTATGCACACTACATACAAAGACGTTTAGATTAGTACATGAAATGAAAATATAAAAAAAATCAACTCAGCATGTGTAAGCTAGAATTCCTAGCACAGTTCAATGTGACTTCCCAACTGACAGCATTAAATTCAATAGTGTTAATCACCATATTTCCATACCGTTTTCCTTCATTCTCTTCAAAATGGATTGATTTTTTAATTTCAGGAATAAAAAAAATCGTATGGTTAGCTGGTGGCCTGCGAATATTTTCTCATTGTAATGCTTAATATAAATGAAACCATATGTAATTTAATTTTTCCAACAGCACTGTTATCGATTACATTCTTTGCGCCAGTTGGCAACCCTGCGCCCGAAGGGTATTCCCGCTCGGGTATTCCAGACTGTGTCGGCTGTTACTGCGGGCTTAATATCTGCACAACCCGCCGCCCTGCCCGCCACCCCCTGCCGCAGGTAACAACTGTATTTAGATTATTAGTGGAAATTTTCTTTCCTGCAATATCGCACTCTATTTATAAAAAAAAAAATAACAAAACACATCAATTTGCATTAAATCAAATCACTGAGGTTCGCGATTCCTGAGGATAAAATCGATAGCTTAATCCTTCACCATAGCCTAGACTAGCAAACAGATACGAGCAACTGGACGTCTTTGCCAATAACTGTATATTATTAAAACATATATTAAAAGGTGTATTGAAAAACTACTAGTATTTGTCGAATTGAACTTAAATAATTGATTTGTATTTGTATGTATATTTTTTATTATATTACGCTTTCAAAGCTTGTGCTATTATAGCTTTTCACTCGACATTATTACTTTTTTTGTTTTTAAAATCTATTTTATTATGTTTTTCTTATGCTTCTGCTTTTTACTTTATATTATATTTATCTTTATACATTTGTATCTGTATTTTAAGTATTTTCTTTCCACTATATGTCACTACTATGTTTACATGTTATTTTTCTTTTTTTTTTTCTTTAAAATATTTTTTCTGTTAATGTACACTTAACTTATTTGTTGTAAAAGCCCTATAGAGCGTTAATAAATAAATAAAAAAACGTTCTACTTTTATTTAAAATAGTAAAGGGGGTTACGGATTCCCCAGGTTTGGTGAATATGGTTAATTATCGTTATGGCACGAAAAATCATGCTCTATTTCATGCAGATAGTTCATGACGAACTCACGTATTCAAATATTACATAAATCTTGTAACGAATAAATTTCTGTGGATTTTTTTGGTGTAAGTAGCATCAATGTTCTTTAAAAATAAGTATGCAGCAATGTTAAATTAGGTAACTGTGACCTTAATATTGTTTGTGATTTTATTTTATTTGCCTTGCCTGTTTCATTTTTTGTGTTGTATGTGCCTAAAGTCCCTAATAATTTTCATTTTTTATTAGCAATGTATTAATTAATTATATCCTTACCTTCATTTCCTTTAACATTCATTATTTTAATATATTTAAGTTACAATTTACATTGCACTATTCTTTTGGTAAATTTCCATGTAAAAACCTAAGAGCGCGCAAATATAAATGAAATAAAATCAATAAAAAACTTTTTATTATACAGCCAATGAACCCTCAATAATGATACAAGGCAGAGAGAGTAACATCATACGTGTAGTAAAAATGTTCGTTTTGTTTTTTTTCTGAAAAAGTTTTGTAAAAAAATCAATTTCAATTTCTGCAAACCTTTTGTCATTTTATTCAACTTTTGTTGAAACGAATATTTTTTTCATAATTGATACAAGTTACAGTATTGATTGTTCAACGTTTTGCAAAAAAAATAGTCAACAATATTGAAAAAAAATGCCAACTTGATATTACATATTTCTATAAGTATGAATATATTAGGTCATGGTTACTTGTTACATTTTCAACTCATAATCAAGTCAAGAATCCACCTGTAAATATTGTGGACTGTAATACTCTGTATATACGAGAATAGCGCGCGTGCTCTGCACATCTCTCGTTCCATATAACGCGCAATGGCTCTCATGACTTTTTATTGATAATATTTTAACAGTTGTTTTCCACTTGCAATCGTAGTTGATACGATCTCTCTACCAACAGGTTTTAATTTTTTGCAAAAATGGTTTAATTAAAAAATTGATTATAGGAATACTATATTTTCAGGGTTACTTATATAAACAGATTATATATGAGTAATATAGAGCAGCTTGTTGGTGAAGAATTTATAACCCCCGCCTAGTGATCCAGCTGTCGGTGGTTCGAGCCTCGTTCAAGGACACCAGCAAATCAGTCCTATTTTCACAGTACAAGCGTTTAGCTTACTTTGATAATAATAAAAATATTGATATGATACGTATTCCATGTTCTCGTCTCTACTAGTTTGAGAACACTTAAAAATGTTCATCAAATAGAAATATGAATATTTATAAAAATAAAACAATTTATATAAACCACTGTTTAATAAATTATCAACATGATTGTTGTTTGTTACTTGTGTAAATAATTTTACCACAAAGTCGCTTTGCAGTTATTGAAAAAGAAATTTGAATGTTTACAAAATTTTATATCTTTGCTGGTCGTTAAATTGATTTCTGTAACAAAAACTAAATCAATCAAATCCCGTGATACAAAGCTGCATAAAAAGTCACTTAAATAAACGTAAGGCCGGTTGATAAATGCCCTAATTGGCCGGACCGCGTCGCACGGTAGCGAGCGCGATCTGATCTCGGATCATCTGTTCTGGACCACACCGGGAAATTTATCTCCGAAAAAAATACATAATCACCGCACAAGGTCGGCCGCTCTGTTAGCCTGTTACGTCGTTAATTTTCGAGCAGTAATCGTCTTATAAATACGCTCACAATCATTTATTTAACCAGATGGAACTATTTGATTTCTCGGAATCTTTTTTCGTTTCGCCGAAGGTGGTCATGTGTAACTTGTGCTATGGAAACATAATTAATACCATTTGAAGAATACTTTTTAATCACCGGGTGCTCGATGCAATTAGAGTATTGTCTTATTGCATAATAATATCATACCATGCAAAGAACACACCTTGCTGGGGAAACTTTATAAATAGATTTAAATTATACAATTATGAACCAATTCCATTTAGAGTAGCTTGTTGGTCTTTTGTTTAGTACTCTCGCCTCGTGATCCAAAGGTCGAAAATTCGAACCTCACTCTAGACCAGCAAGTTAGTCTTATTGTAATAGCACAAGCGTTTAGCTTAGTTTTAAAATAGTAAGAATATTGATATTACACGTATTCCGTGTTCGAATCTCTATTAAATAAAATATTACGTACTGTTGTAATTCGCAGGGAAGTTGAAGAAGGCGACAATTTTTTTCCAAAACAATATACAAGGCTTAAGCCAAGTGAATTTATTAGTTTTTTTATAGGAATTTATTTTAAAAGATCATATTATAAGATTATTTATATAAATAACAAGATAATATTTTGTATTAAAAACAAATTTAACGAATTACCAACATTTTTTTTGGCCATTAGTCCCTAAAACGGATACATATTAAAAATTAAAATAAAGATTAAATTTTTCAGGAAGTCAGTTTTCAGCTAATAAAGAAGAACAATTATTTATGTTCAAGAAACGTACTTAAAAAAAATTAATATAGATACAAAAAAGCATGTGATATTTATTCTAAGTAAAAAATGAATATGGATACAAAATGAAATTAAATAGTGTTTTACTTTTTGTGAAAATATTTATCACGGCCAACTTACTGTAGCACAGCAGCATTATTAACCACATTCTTAAAATCATAAGCACGTGACATTAGATTTTGTATTTATTTATTACAATTTGATACTAGACTATGCCAGATAAAAATCAAGACAGTATATTAATTTCAAAACTAATAGCTACAAAACTAATATTTACGTCCGCTGCTTACTGTACCTAATCAATGCAGTGATTAATGCATGAGAAGTGAGGTGGAACGGTAGTGGATTATCCAGTTCAAGGTTAGAGACTAAATATATCATAACCATTCCTGTATCGCTTGTTCATTAGGTACTTATGAATTTAATTTTAGTCTTCAAAAAAATTGACCAAGACTTATTTAGTGTACAATTCCTCACTAAGTGTAATTATATTTTTTTCACCCATTATCCATACCAAAATACATTAGAACCCAAAGTTAACTAAAATACAATTATGTATTAAATTCACTGATAAATAGATTACATGTTCTGCATTGTAGTGATTACTAGGATCCACTGTCCGATTTTTCCTGTACTACAAAATTGAGTCTTCTTGTTTGGGTCTTCTGGGGTATTATGCTCTGTTATTACGACCTTTCTGGGCTGATGTGATCATGTGATCATCATCAGGGCTGATGTGATCACATCAGCCCTGATGATGGACCCTGCAATGGGATCCGAAACGTCGGTCAGAAAGATCGTAATAACACGGCATAACACCCCAGAGACCCAAACCAGAAGATTCTGAGTTGCCGTGAAAACCTAAGAACATACAAAATTGAGTTTTACAAAAATTATATATCTATTGTATTTTTGCTCTTTATTATTATTTTTATACATTCTGTTAATCAGTGTTAGCTTTCTTTATACTTTCTATTTTCTGTAAATTTATTATTTATTTCTAATGTACACTTTTTAAAGTGTATGTGTTTGTATGTTGACAAAATAAAAATAAAGTAAATAATAAAATGTAATAAAAGAAAAACTTTAGTTACGAAAGAGCTTAAAATCGCGATATGCCGATAACTCAATAATTCGTGGTAAATTTTATAAATGACGCCCTCCAATAGACGTTTAGAGAAACAAGGTGATAATCAGTATTATAAGGAATGTAATAATTGATTGCCGACATACCTGTGTGAGCCGGCACACCGCTCAGGCCGCTTCAAGTCCTCTTCAAGGGATCAAGCCCCACGGCTGGGCTGTCTGCCCGGCCACCCAGTACGGCGGTTTGATATAACATAATGTAAACTGGACAAGGCATCCGATTCAGACATTATTTAAACACTTTAGTAATTTATCATTCTATGCTTTTTAATAAAGAGCTTAGTGTCGCGGTGGATATAGTACTTACGCCTAGATGTCTAACTAATAGGAATACAAAACAAATAGATTTATTTATTACTTAATTCAATTCATTCCAAATAGTGGTTTATTTAATAACAGTTGTAGATAAATGAAGAAACGAAATTAACGATTATCATTATAATTTAAAATAATCAAATTGGACATGGCATGATACGAAATGCATTTCAACAGACATTTATATTTTAAAAACTCATAAATTACATCAACTAGTATTTTAATTTTGATTTGTAGAAGCAATGTTTCGAATTAAATTACAATAAATAATACATTGGACACTAAGCCATGGGGACTAAATTTTATTTTCATGTTAAAAGTAATGACAAACAGAAGGCCCTGACAGTAGAAAGTTAAATATGTACGTTCTTGAACGAGGAAAGGATGGTTAAGAAAAAATGAGGCGATTGTTGAAGGCAACAGAAATAGAGGGCGTCCGCGAAAGTCCTGACACGATCAGATACAACAAGTGTTTGAGGGTGGCCCCGTTAAAAGCCGCAACAACCGTAGAACTTGTATGAGAAGAAGTATGAATGTGGCCGAAGCAAAAGTGGTGTGCCAGGATAGAAGAGTGTGGCGTTCAATACTCTCTGCCTACCCCTGCGGGGAAACGGCGTGATGGTTAGTTAGTTAGTTAGTTAATAACAGTTAGCTTTCAGTGACTACCACCAGCAGGTAGCACGGATAATGTTCAAAATAGTAAAGGTAGTGTGCGGCAAGCGGCATTAGGAAGCCGAGTTATATACAGTAAACATTTCAAAGATGACGTGGAAACCAGTAGATACAGATATATTATTTTGTTATATTGTTTGCATTAATAACCGAAGCTCGTGCATGAGAAAATGTACGAGACAAAAGTGGTGTGCCGGAATGAAATAGTGTGGCATTTTATTCTCTCTGCTCAGGGTTTATTGTCCCATTTCAAAATAAAAGAAATGTTTTTAAACAATATTTTTATATGAAAGTATGTTCTAAGAACACAGTTATTGGATTTTTTCCCAGAGCAAAGGGGTGATTAATTAAATAAGGATAAATTATAGAAGTCTAGAAACGATGCTAATTTTTTATATATGTTGTTTATATATATCAATGAGAAAAGTGGTGATTTTCAGGCGTATTCTAGTAGATATATTTAATAATTCAAAAAATCAACAGATGTCTCTAGCAGAGACCATAGGTAGTAATATAAAAAATGTTATTGACTCGAACATATATATGATTAGAACTTTCAAAACATTTGATGTGATGATGTTCTTACGATGGAATTGGTGAACGTTGCATTGTGTAGAGTGATCACTTAAGCCAGCTCATACACGTTGTAAGTCCTGAGCCATCGTATAAGAGTCTTCCATCCACTTTTCTCACATATAAAAAAATAGTTTCGTCTCTGTAAGATTTCTATAATTTATCCTTAATTAAAATAAATGTATTAAGCCCCGTAGTATTTCTTTGAGATCAGATTTTCTTAATTTTAAGCTATTTTTCAGGATAAAAGTTTTCTATTGTAGTTATGTCCAAAGAATTTATTCAGATATAAGGCACTCTTATAGGTAGTTACATTGTCTTACATGTTTTGACAGTCTAAACTTATTATAATAAAAAATATCAACATCATCATAAACTGTGTGGTGCACATGGGAGTCTAATAAATTACACAAGTGTATAACTATATGTTGAGAAGTTATGTAGGTATCACCCTTAGGGTATGTACATAGATCAGCTTTTCGGAAGAATTATTAGATATCCCACTAGAATAGAGGGAACACATAGAAAAAGAAAAACCCGAGCTCGAGTATTCTCCAAGTACCTAACTCATCTTATATGATGAATATAATAACACTGCGCACATAGTAGCACATGAATACATGTAGAATCCGTATGTACCGCGCACATTATGTTCTCGGCCACCGGACTGCAGAACAAGTACGCCTGCCCACATATACAGTAGGTGGGTATACAACCAGAGTACGTATTAAGTCGATGTTCACGTAGTTATTGGTAGCGTAGCACCATTTACCAAAACCAATACACCACGCCCATGAAATTGTCGGTTGGCGGTTCGACTCCCGCTTCGGTTCATTTGCGGTCTGCCTCGGTACACCCATTACTTCTAGATTATTTCATCGGAATCAATTTACCATCATCATAGATTGTTTTTACTCACGGCAAAAATAATGAACATTTTAAACAGGCACGGCACATACTCGCGTCTGCACCTCCGGTACAATGAGTTATTTTAACGCGTGGTTAGGAGAGAAATTCTCAGAAAAATTTGGCAGAAGTGTATTCTAATATTAATAAAATACGTTAGTTAAATTATAAAAAGGAAAAATATTATATCTCTTCTCTGGAATGGAAGTTTATTTATTTATTTTACATTTAGTTACATGTATTTTTTTACATTTACATGTAGACATATCATTTTGTAATTTTTCAATATTTATTTCAAAGATCATTGATACATTCCATAAAACATAATATTATGTACAGTACTACTGTGATAAAAAATATCTAACTTCCGTTAATCTATATATACTTCGGTCATGGTCATATATGTACATAGTATATACTATAATCTCCTTCAAAGTAGTCTCCTTGGTATAACACACACATCTAGCAGTCCCACCATTGTTGGAAGCACTTCTGGAAGTCATCTTTTGGAATGTTTCTCAACTGGGCCATCGCGTTCAGCATAATGCATTCTTTTGATTCAAATCGAGTCCATTTCAGCAGCATTTTTAACTTGGATAATAGCCAAAAATCTAACGGAGCCATCTTGGGAGAGTAGAGAGCCTGATAAATCAGGGGAATGCTGTTTTTCCAAGAAAGCCTAAATCAGACGCGACGAATCGACGGGTGGATTATCGTGATCTAGCTGCTCCATCGTTAGCAGCTACAGCACGAATTTTGCGGACACTATTTTCAAGACTAAATCCTTGGTAAAAATTGAATACACTGATCTAATACCTGCACTCACCGCGTTTGATATTTATGTGACTCTAATACGATTATCCTACATGACGCACATAGTGAATCACTTGTTTCGTCTTGTTGAGAGCCTTTCTGGCCGCGGTTCGTTGTGTGCAGGCATCTTTGAAGTGGTTGTACCACCCCTTTATCCGTGAGACATCATTCCCGAAAACCCATTGGATCTAGCGAATGGTTTCCACTTACATATCGCCAAGCTTTTGCCAAAATTTTACACTTCTTCACTCAGAGGCTGACTGGCTGTTTTTAGTTCATGAATGTCCATTACACATCACCACCAAATGACACCTCACATATCTCATTTAGTATGGAAAAATAAAGGTTCGATATTATTTGAACATACTGTATATAATACCTAACAAAGGGCGTTTCTATCTTTTAAAATACCTATACCACAAATGTAATACGTGGCGTATATTTAGGTTTCTGTTTAAAACGTAGTTGTATAATAAATTTTTAATTATTACTGATGAAATGTAAGTGTATTCCGATGTACCTACACAGGTATGCATGCCTTTTCTAGATATTTGTTTTATGTTTAATATTTATAGGTATATAAAAAATTCACAAATTCCGAATTCCATCGGTTTAATGTAATGATACGACCATCGCCTTCTCCTTAAATCAAGATGAGTCTCCCCATCTTGTTCTGTACAGCCTTATCTCTTTGTCCGGCAGTACAGCCTCGGCGGACTCCAAATCAGACAACTTGAAAACGTAATCATGCGGTTAAGAAGATCATCTTCAATTGGATGTGGTTTCAGAATAATGTAGTTGTAAATACCTACGTGCGTTCCTGCAAGTACCTTGTGTACGGGGACTTAACAAGCGAGCAGGCAGCTTTTTATTTTTTTATTTTTTTTGTTATTTAAAAAAAAATATATATCATTTAACATTTTAAATATGGGAACAATTTGTTTTGCTAACTCTATGAGAGTTAGAAGACTCGTTT
>JADDOH010016823.1:0-19985 GCA_016648135.1 Agrypnia vestita
TGAAATTGGCGTTTTGCCGTACTGGCAAATTTGATCTCAAATATCTTCTCTTTGGTTAGGAATTCCAAATCCAAATTTATACAGCTATTTACTCATGTATTTGTGTTTTGAAAATTATAATTCATTTGTTTTTTCCTCAAGTGTTTTTTTCTTTGCGTCACTCAGTTTACAAAATGAAAAACTTGAAATATCGCGTTATTTACGAGTACGAGTTCCACCGTGGCACCAGTGCTGCAGAAACGGCTCGAAGGATTAATGATGTGTATGGCGACGGTGCCGCAAAAGAAAACACAGTGCGTTTTTGGTTCCAACGTTTTCGTTCTGGAAATTTCGACCTGCAGAACAAGCCCCGTGGACGGCCGGAGACCAAAGTTGATAATGAAGAATTGAAGGCTATTGTGGAAGCGGATCCATCGCAAACCACATCCGAGTTAGCTGCAGGCTGCGGTGTTAGTGATAAAACTGTTTTAATCCACTTGAAGCAAATTGGTAAGGTGAAAAAGCTTGAAAGGTGGGTACCTCACGAATTGAGTGAAGCAAATCAACAAACGCGCGTTGACTGCTGCGTTGCATTACTCAACCGGCACAATAATGAAGGAGATTTTAAATCGAATCATTACATGTGATGAAAAGTGGATCCTGTACGATAATCGGAAGCGCTCATCGCAATGGCTGAACCCTGCCGAACCAGCCAAACCATGCCCCAAGCGAAAATTGACTCCAAAAAAGTTACTTGTGAGCGTTTGGTGGACTAGTGCTGGTGTCGTTCACTACAGCTTTCTTAAATCTGGCCAGACGATTACGGCAGATGTCTATTGTCAGCAACTGCAAACCATGATGGAAAAGCTAGCTGCTAAACAACCGAGGCTGGTTAATCGCTCTAGGCCACTGCTGCTTCATGATAACGCTAGACCACACACTGCACAACAGACGGCTACCAAATTAGAGGAGCTTCAATTGGAATGTCTAAGACATCCACCGTACTCTCCGGACCTTGCCCCAACAGATTACCATTTTTTTCGAAATTTGGATAACTTCTTGCAAAGGAAAAAATTCAACTCCGATGGGGCAGTCAAAACCGCTTTCAAAGATTTTATTGATTCCCGTCCGAATGGTTTTTTTAGTAAAGGGATCGATGAACTACCCATGAGATGGCAAAAGTGCATAGATAGCAATGGTACATACTTTGATTAAATAAATATATTATAATAAAAAAAATCGGCTTTATGTTCCTCCCATACTAAACGCCAATTTCATATGTAAGGACCTAATATTATCCTAATTTATTTGTATTATGTGTACGTTTCAAGCAATTAAATGTATATTTTTATCCAATAAACGCCGATTAAATATATTATTATTTATTTTATATAAAGGGTGTCTCATAGCAAGTAGCAAAAACTTCGGAGAGTGTTGTTGGAAAAACTGGAATTGTAAAAAGAAAATATTTTTTACATTATTCTGCTTTTTGTCTTCTAAGGTATTATGCCGTGTTCTTGCGATCTATCTGGTGGACGTTTCGGATCCCATTGCAGGGTCCATCATCAGGGCTGATGTGTTGGTGTTGTGATGGAGTATTGCAAGCCATTTTTAGTATTTTTTTGATAACGCTTTACAAAAGATAAGTCAGAAATATTGAACACCCTAAGCGTAAAGAATATTATTTTTGGATTTATACACAATCGTCTGAGCGTCGATTTCCCGCCGAATCCCGGAAACTTTTAATTAAGTATATATATTATATTTAACTAAAAATATTAATAACTAGAAAAACATATTGGTTTATGGTTTCCGATAATATACTTTTTTTGAAAAATAAAATTACACGAGACGATGCTGATATTCTAGGTGCATATCTTCGGAATCAGCCAGAGGATTATCTAGCTCCAACTCACACCCCTGTGCAAGAAAATTATCCCAACACATGTACCGCAATGCTACATTTCATCCCCCACGTGATCTCACCCCTGTCTCCTACCATTTACCCCTTTGCATTCAAAATCTCTCCACAAATACGCATTCCGTGAGACAAAATAAAACTCAAAATCAATGTTCAAATATATTTTTTAAAACTATAAAAACGTTAGTTCAATTCAATAATATAATCATACTATTTGATTCTAATTAGATTCTCGTTGTTTTTGTTACGAATTGGAAAACATGACACAAATACTTTGAAGTAAAGGAGTATATAATATAATGTACACGTAAAGAGATCTACATATGTTTAACATAAATGCAAACTTGCTGCAAGTGTAAAAAAGTACATTGCCTTTAAAACAGACAGGCATCGATCGGCAAAATAAAAAAAACAAACTCACTTCACACGGGGATTATGACGTTTCATGAATGAAACATTTTGAAAATAATCCCCGACAAAACGGGGGACGCGTCTATCGATTATTTCCGATGAATGGGATGGGTGAAAAGAGGTTATAACCATTCATAACAAACCTTGGATGTTCCCGAGGGAATCTGCGTGAAGCACAGCAGGGCAAAAATCCAAATGGCGACGAACACAAGTACAATCTTGAAGTTTCGCCTCATTTTGACACTGGTAATATGTCACAGATGCGGCGTGTGTGCGACGGGATATATTTACAACGCGAAATGTCACGATCGATACATGTGAAGCGAGCTAACGCCTGCCGACCATCGCGCGGCGCCGACTGACGCCATTAACTGACTGACGTGAAGTTTGGTGCCGTTCGATTATGCCACTTCCCCTCCCCGCCGCTCCGACGCGGCGCGCGCCATCTGCACGTCGTTCCAAATTCAAGAAGGCCGACCAGTAAAAAGTATTAATTGTTTATTTTTATAATAATTGTTAATGGGAACATTTTTTCGATGTCGTTTCTTGAGAATTATTTATTAAATTAATTATTTTCACACAATATGCGTTTTCTCGGAGGCCTTCCAGATAAAATGATTGGCGAAACTACATTATAAAACGCATTTTTTCTCATGCACATGTATGATACAAACCTTGCATATGCCATATAATATGTTTTTTTGTGTTCGGAAAAAATATTCTTAAATATTCTAAACATAGTGCTGCTGGAGAATCAATATGTTGAAAATAGCAGTTTAGAAATATATTTGACACATTGACACCTTTTGATATTAGCTTCGTAATAGTTTGACGGGGATAACTCTTCGAAATATTATTCTATGTTACGAATGTCTAAGTAATAAAGCATTTCATAGAAGCCAATCAATGCATGAAATTCTAACAAAAAAAAAAGATTATTGTACAATGTCCTTTAGCCATTAGCAAAAACTTCAAAAGAGTCTACTCCATTAAGTTTTGAATAGAATTCCTTACACTTTGGGTGAAATATCGACAGTTTCTTTTTAGTTAGATAAGCGGCATTAAACATTGCATTCTTTTCATTGTTTCTGGCATACTTTTGTAAAACGTTAAACTATCACTACTTACTAACATAGAATATTTAAAAGTAATTCGCTTTGATACAAGTTAAATAAAACGATTAAAACCCTATACAATACGAAACAAGTAAAATGAAATGAAAATTATTTTGTTTGTAAAGTTTTTGTTATTTTATTTGACTTGTATTATAGCGAATGAATTTTTTAATATTTCATATAAGTAACTGTTGAGATGGTCCAATGTTATAAAGGAAAGAAATCTTTCAAATGCGTCAATTTAACATAACAGTCTATTACGAAAAAGCATGATTCGACTCAAATACTAATACAAATGCTAAAATATATAATTAATTAGGATAATAGGCATCGTGACAAATCTATCTGGCGTAACCACAATTATTTTTACCATATTGTGTCTTTTATATTGTTATCTTTATTTGTAACTAATTAATACAATAATATAGTGCATTTATCGCTCTCAAAAAATCACTTTGTGTTCGAGAATTCATTTAATAAATCGCACTGTCACTTATAGATGTCGCGTTCATTCAAAACAAAAGCATAAGCACCCGTAATCCCACGCCTTCTAGAACATTCGAGGCGTGTCCAGTCCCTTCCAGACCGATTGGGAACTTTTCGGAACATTTGATGATTTTTGTACCAAAAAATGTTTTTTTTTTGTAGTCTATCAGACCATGTTTAAATTGATTTAAAAGATTTCTTTATGGAGAATTTAACATTGATGGATAATATTTTTTACGATCTTGGAAAGTATTCACATATTTGAAACGATAAACATTTTTATTTTTGAATATATAACTATAATATTTTCGTACTAACACATTCCCCGCAGTATTATTTTGCGCCTGAAGTACTGCACTCTATCAGGTGTGTTTTGAAAATATACAGGGTGTAGCTGTACTAGTCCATGGTACTTTACCGATAGATTCTTGCCTCAATCCTTAATCGAAAGTGTTTAATCTACATCCTTAATCGAAAGCATCTACATTGTTTTTTTTTTTTTCAATATTTAAGCCTCTACTTCTATAAAACGTTGGATTCTCATGAGTGTAACATACTTATAGTCTTACATATACAGAAAATTAATAAATATTGAAAATTCATTACTTTGAATACAAGTCAAACAAATTATGAAAGACTTCTTGTTCTAAATATAGTTATCTATCAGGGGCGTGCAGTGGGAACATCGCAGCATGACTTTTACGTAACCAATTATTTGGAAGAAAAGCCGGAACACAACATATATTTCGTAATATTTCCATCACAATATAATTGTTGTCATGTTTCAATATATCGTAAGAATCTGTAGCATAAATATTTGATTTCTTTTTTTTTCCAAAATAAACTTTTACCAAAAAGCCATGCTTCAATGTTCCCACTGCGCGCGCCTGATATCTACATAACTATTGATATAAGGACTTTGATATTGCAACATTGACTCATAAGTAGACAGGAAGACTTCGGTGTTTTTTTTTTTACTTGATAGTGTACAATAGTTAACCTTGCTTATTATTTATCAAGGATTTTGTTTCAACTATTTAAATATTAAATTTTAACTGTATTGTGAACTTTAATGTAGCGATTGTTTGACCCGAATACAGAGCCAACGCTCAACGTTTCAAAGGCTACAGAACGTTTCAAAAGCGAAACTTGTGCAGTGCAAATTACACTTCCAAAGCGCACCCCAACCCCAAACCGTCTATGCATCGACTCCTCACTCGGGCCTTAATGTACCTGTTCTATGGAGTACAATTATTAAAGAGTTAAGGTCGTTATTACGGTCGGTAGTATTATATTTCCTGGCGTATCCTAGTGTAATGCAAGTAATTCGGATGAATTTCATTACACAATAAAGTATATTGCTCTCAAATTCCGTAAATCAATTGTAAATTTTCTCATTAGCGACATCTGTGGGGATTTAGGGGAATGAAAATGGCTTTGTACAGGCCGCATGGAAAGGCGGTTACAACTCATATGTGAAAGCTTTCCACGCAATTTGAACATATATACGACTTCCAAAAAATGAATAAGCATGGTATATTCTATCATGGGTGGAAATGGCGAATGTTACATTGTGTAAAGTGATCACTTAAGCCAACCATAAGATAGGTCATAAGTCCTATGTACACCCAAATGACTTCTATACCTACTTTCCCATATGAAATACAGTTTCGTCTCTGTGAGATATCTATAATATACATTAATTGATATTTAACTGTAACTGGTACTGGTACTAGTACTGTAACTACTTCCGCGGGTAAAGGTCATCCTCTTGATGACGTTGAATAAGAATTCAACGAAACGTCGAGAATCATTTCTCGGAAAAATATACGGTTCGTATAAAATATCCGCAACCAGTTACAGTTAAGTACAATTATTGTTTCGGCATTTGCCTTAAGGCAGAGGGAACCATGTATAACCTCTACTGGAACAAGGTGAAAGTGAAGCGAATTGAATGAAGTGTGATAAATGAAAGGAAATGTCGGACTACAGGGAGTGAGCCGAATGATATTACAAAACTAAAAGAAAACAACAATGCAGATGGACGACATGATAACTTCGGTTGTTGGTCATGTGGAGAGAATGACTGAGCAACTAACACCGAACTCCCTGCTGAATACTTGACCAATAGGGGAGCTAAGCAAGGCCAAAACTATAATATAATCAGTGATGTACAAGATACCCCATACAAAGTATCTGGAATACAAAATGCAAGACACTTTAAAATCAAGTATTTCAGATACCAGATACAAATAACTTTCTGGAATGGTATCTGAAATACTAGATACAAAATACGTGTTTACAAATATTAGGTCCTTACATATGAAACTGGCGTTTTGCCGTACTGGCAAATTTGATCTCAAATATCTTCTCTTTGTTTAGGAATTCCAAATCCAAATTTATACAGCTATTTACTCATGTATTTGTGTTTTGAAAATTATAATTTATTTGTTTTTTCCTCAATTGTTTTTTTCTTTGCGTCACTCAGTTTACAAAATGAAAAACTTGAAATATCGCGTTATTTACGAGTATGAGTTCCACCGTGGCACCAGTGCTGCAGAAACGGCTCGAAGGATTAATGATGTGTATGGCGACGGTGCCGCAAAAGAAAACACAGTGCGTTTTTGGTTCCAACGTTTTCGTTCTGGAAATTTTGACCTGCAAAACAAGCCCCGTGGACGGCCGGAGACCAAAGTTGATAATGAAGAATTGAAGGCTATTGTGGAAGCGGATCCATCGCAAACCACATCCGAGTTAGCTGCAGGCTGCGGTGTTAGTGATAAAACTGTTTTAATCCACTTGAAGCAAATTGGTAAGGTACCTCACGAATTGAGTGAAGCAAATCAACAAACGCGCGTTGACTGCTGCGTTGCATTACTCAACCGGCACAATAATGAAGGGATTTTAAATCGAATCATTACCTGTGATGAAAAGTGGATCCTGTACGATAATCGGAAGCGCTCATCGCAATGGCTGAACCCTGCCGAACCAGCCAAACCATGCCCCAAGCGAAAATTGACTCCAAAAAAGTTACTTGTGAGCGTTTGGTGGACTAGTGCTGGTGTCGTTCACTACAGCTTTCTTAAATCTGGCCAGACGATTACGGCAGATGTCTATTGTCAGCAACTGCAAACCATGATGGAAAAGCTAGCTGCTAAACAACCGAGGCTGGTTAATCGCTCTAGGCCACTGCTGCTTCATGATAACGCTAGACCACACACTGCACAACAGACGGCTACCAAATTAGAGGAGCTTCAATTGGAATGTCTAAGACATCCACCGTACTCTCCGGACCTTGCCCCAACAGATTACCATTTTTTTGAAATTTGGATAACTTCTTGCAGAGGAAAAAATTCAACTCCGATGGGGCAGTCCAAACCGCCTTCAAAGATTTTATTGATTCCCGTCCGAATGGTTTTTTTAGTAAAGGGATCGATGAACTACCTATGAGATGGCAAAAGTGCATAGATAGCAATGGTACATACTTTGATTAAATAAATATATTATAATAAAAAAAAATCGGCTTTATGTTCCTCCCATACTAAACGCCAATTTCATATGTAAGGACCTAATAATTTTTAAAAATAAAATTCTTTTGTAAGAAAATACATTTTATTGAATGTACGTTTATTTTTTTACGTGATTTATTTACGAATAAATCTCGTTGATTGCGCAAATGTGACAAGATAAAATATTATATTTTTAAGGTTTTAATTGAGACTTAAGTAAAACCAGTTCTTCAAACATTTTTACGCTCATTTTTCTTCGTTGAGGTCTCATTATAGGTACATCATTGGAAAAAAGTATCTTAGCAATCTTAGTATTTAAAAAATACTAAGATACCAAAAGAATGTATCTGAATACAAGATAAAAGAGGTGTATTCAAAAAAGTATCTCAGATACAAGATGAAAATACGAATCTTTCATCTTGTATCTGTATTTCAAATCTTAGATAAGTCACATCTCTGAATATAATGTACTCAAAGACATATCTGTGTTGGAGATTCGGAACTGGAGTGAGCTGGTGCAAAGCCGAGATCAGTGGAGGAAGACTCTTGAGAAGGCCAAGACATGCCGGGGTTGTAGACCCAACAGTGGTGATGATGATGAATCTACCTGTAAAGTATTGTGGACCTGTATTTGTTGCACCCTGTACAATTCGTCGTGGCTTTTTTTAGCTTGCAGAAACATCGTCCGCCCGAAGCCGCTGACTATCTCGGGTACCCTCACGGTTCTCGAGTGGCCTCTTGCCAGGAACTGTCACCTGACTCAAAGAACAGTGACAGATGAAAAGCTGTGTTCTTGAAAACAAAAAGAAGAGAGATATACCACCAAGTACACGATGCCATGTAGTCAATCATTTGATTTGATTTTGCCGTAATTCATTCGCAATATATTTTTTTACGACAACGTTACTAAGAGTCGTCTTTATAGGCTAAAATATGTAGGTAATGTCATTAATCCTGTTATAATTATGGATGCCTCACAGCGAAGAAGCTATTTGTATGGAAAAGGTTTTTTGGGCGTCTACAGGACTTACGAGCTGTCATAAGACTGGCTTAGTAACCTGCACCGATTTCACCATCATCGACAACGTGGACGAGTAACGATCAGTAATATGGATTGGGGCAGTGAATATGAGAATAAAATATAATGTTCGTACAAATATTTCAGATTAGACATGGATTATTGTCCAAACATTTCTTAGATTTATCAATTATAAACTTAACATACCTTCAAGTAATATTGATTACAATATTCTTAGATCTTTAAGCAGTCTTGATAAACTAGAGACTAGAAGAATAGTGACGGACTTTATCTTTTTACACAAACTAATAAATGGTATTATCGACTGTCCTCAACTACTAGAACGTATCTGTTTGCATGTTCCGTCTCGCATAACTAGAAGTCATGCAGTTTTGCCGTGGAAACTGCAGCTACTAACTATATCTATAACTATGTCTATAATTCCCCGCTGCAAAGGCTTCCTAGACTAGCAAACAGATACGAGCAACTGGACGTCTTTGCCAATAACTGCATATTATTCAATCACATATTAAACGGTGTTTTGAAAGATTACTAGTATTTGTCGAATTGGACTTGAATAATTGATTTGTATTTGTATGTATATTTTTTATTATAATATGACTTTCAAAGCTTGTGCTATATCTTTTCACTCTACATTATTTTTTGTTTTTAAATTTAGTGATTAAACATCTCAGGTTTGGCAGTAGATTGAAGGCCCTACCGCTGCTAGGTAATAGTTTGTGTTGTATGAAGTGTGAACTATCTATAATTTAAATTTTATTGCTTGTATTTCGCATAATTTTCGCCAGTGTCAATCCTATAAGCATTCAAACTAAACGCGTTACTCAACTCGCTCGCGCCACAGTGTGCTCTGATTACACGTTTTCGCTTTTTTTTATTTAACTTTGTCTATTTAACACTTTGTTTATTACTTTGTCTGCACATTTTATTATTGAAATATTGATTATGACTAGCTATCGTGTATTATATTTCCAATGACAATGCAATATTATTTTTTTTCTTCTAATAAGATTTTTTGGATATTTTGAGAGATATAATCATTATTTTGAACACAAACCATAGTATTTTGACGTTTCTACTCAAGTTAAGGGGGGGGTAAGGTTAATTCGTACAAAAAAAGGCATGGTTTTGTGAATTTTTTGTGACGACACAGTTAAATTCTCTTTATTAAAACCTATTAAAATTAAAATTATTATGGTATATTAAAGTATGACATTGGAAGAATATTGTGTAAAATTTTCAAGAAGAAATATTAAAAAATAAGGCAATGACAGCAATTATTCTGACGTGTCTCGGAAAAAAGTAGAATTGCGGTGTCCATCATAACTTGGTGCTGGATCATCTGAAATCAAAAAATCAAAATTCATTCGTTAGATAATAGGTTTTCCCAGGTAACGCTGGGAGGGTTTTTTGAAATTTCAATTTTTAAATTTTTTGGAACACTTTGAAGGGAAAAACGCGATTAATTTGTTATTAAAAAATAAAAATTAATAACAAATTTGAAAAAAAATCTCCAGCGTTACCGCGTAAATTATGTACAGAAATAGTGTTCAAAAGGATCGGTGCAGTAGTTTTGAAGTTATGATGGACACCGACTTTGAAAACGTGAGATGTGGGGAAAACGCTTTAAAGTTTTGCACACTGTAAAATTCAAAATAAAACTCAACACTTATTTTATACTTACACATAATCGTCGATGCCATGTTCACACAACAAACAGCTTTCATCATCAGCATATTATTGTCCTTGTCTACGCAAAACTCTTCCAATACAATAGCACGTATTGGAAAATCAGTCTGAGTATCGCTCAAATGTTCATAATTTCGTCAATTTTGCTCCGATTGACTTGAAATTTTGACACAATATTCTTGCGATGTTATACATTCATTTAAAAAATTTAAAATAAAATGCAAAAAAAGTTAAAAACCTTAAGAATAAATTCGTAAAACAAATATTTAGTCAAATGATTGTCTATTTTTGCAATATTTTTGTAACTTATTGATAAAATTTCAGTGATTCTTCTTCTTATTCTTCCTCAGCCTTCATCTTTCCACTGCTGGATTTAGGCCTCTTCCATAACCTTCCATTTTTTCTTATTATTTGCTAGTTGTAGCCATTTCTTCCCCCCCACAGCGGATACATTATCGTCGGCCCATCTCTTTAGAGGTCTTTCGATGCCTCTTCTATTTTCTCAAGGTCTCCATTTCAAAACTCTGGGAACTCCATCTCGTACCGCCTTGCAACACGATCTTCCCATTGCCATTTCCGCCAGAGATTATTAACCATATAAATTGCTTGCATCATTTTGTTTTCACCGACAGAACTCACATTCGTATTCGTAAATGTGTCATTATATGGTTTTATTATGCATTTAAACCTTCACTGCACATCTTGAATAGTTTCCGCCCAATAATAGTAATATTTCCCAAAGGTACTATTTACATCAAACTGCTTCTGACAGATGTATTTTTCCCGGGCATGGACCCCCAGCTCAGATAAATACAGGGCGTACAATATCCGGGGCATAACATCATACTTTTACAGCATCGTAAATTTGCAGCATGAAGCAAGTCCGTGCCTAATGCACGCCTCTGATATCAGCACACATATTACGTATAGTTATGTGATGTGCGTAAAACGAGATAAATTAGTTCTCGGGACAACAATGGGAAACCATTGCATAAGTAATGTCGTCGGAGCGTATTTACTGGGCCATTGAATAATATTATAGTATCGTGTTGTTCATTGCAATTTTAATACGTTATAAGAGACAACGAGAAATGTGAAATGCCGTTAAAATATTGTAAGAATATGATTTTTATCTTCGGCTCGTTAAAGTATGATCAATATTTTTTTTTACAATTTTAATTTTTTTTGTTTATAATTTAATTACAAGTATTTTCTTCATTACTAGTGTCCCTCGGTAGTTTACTATGAATACAATTTCATTCCATTGTGCATGATTGAATTATGCTATCTTATTTTCTTTCTAAAGGTAATCTTATTTCATATTTTCTTCTTATGTGGTGGTCATGTTCAGTTGGTTTTTTCTCCTCTAAGAATTCAAAAGTGTTTTGACCATTAATAACTTGTATTAAATGTAATTATTTGCATGAATACCATTGTTTGTAAACTTTCTAGCGTCACTTTGATTCCCGTGTGTCGATTTCTTTTAAGTACAATTTTAGTGCTTTATTTTAGAGTATGTATTGTTTATTTTTTAATCCTTCTTGAAACGCCCTTGAGGTAAGTATTTACGAAAACGGTACTGTTTAAATGATCCAACTATTATTATTATTATTTTTACTACCCAGATATAGTAAAGGTGATGACATGTGAGAGACTATTATTGCGTTATTTTTTTTTTGCAAGATTCTTTTTTGATATACAGGGTTATTTGTAAAACATTAATAACCTCGCAGGGCTATATTCCTGCCTTGATTATGAGTCGAAAATGTTCAAGCTATTATGACCTAATATCAATAGTTAAGGAGATATGCGACATCAAAGTTTGCATTTTTTTCCAATATTTCTGACTTATTTTTTGTAAAACGTTGGACTATCATTACAGTAATTTATATCGAATATAAAAAATTCATTTCCTTTAGTACAAGACTAATAAAAATATAAAAACCTTCTAATTCCAATTGCAATTTTTTCGGGGTTTTTATCATTTTATTTAACTTGTACCGAAAAAATGAATTTTTCGTAATTGATATGAGTTACTGTAATGAAAGTCCAACGTTTTGCAAAAAATAAGTCAGAAATATTGAAAAAAAAAATGCAAACTTTGATGTCGCATATCTCCTTAACTATTGATATTATGTCATAATAGCTTGAACATTTTCGACTCACAATCAAGGCAGGAATATAGCCCTGCGAGGTTATTAATGTTTTACAAATAACCCTGTATAATATCTTCGGATTCTTCCCAAGACTGAATTTCTGTTTGCTATTTTTTTTGTTTTTGTGTTTTTAATGCTCTATGATTACTTCCTAGTATTTTATATCGGTTGTTTTTTTAATTGTTTCTCTTCCTGAAATCAGGTAGATTTTGTCTGCGTTAAAGGATCTGCATGAAAAGAGTTTTCTTTATTTTATTTTCAAATTTAACGCATGCTTATTACAAATTTCTACCTTAAAAATATTCTATGTCAACATTATTTGAACGATAAAACATAAAGCATATTCAAAACATAATGCACGAGCCCCCCCATTTTTTTTTTATATATAAATACCCAAAATATGCAGGTAATTTAAAAACTTTAAATGTGAAATTTTGCTGGAGGATCTTTTATAAAAGGATGTAAAAATGTCATGTTTTGAAATATCTTTACGCCATATTTTACTTTGTCAGGGGTAGTCAACACATAGTTTTGTAAAAAGAAAAGGAGTTAAAAGAATATCGTCCTGAAAATGTCCGATCTAATCTAAATATAAAAAAAATAACCACATAATATCTAATAAAAACATATCTTAAAATATACGCCTTTACAATATATTTTTCAAATACTAAATAAACAAATTTATACATATTAATAAAAATGACAATTTAGATCATTTTACAAGAAACTAATGGCATTTCGAGATAAAAACAAATCAAATCTTATATCTGTCTTCAATTGTCACCATTAACCTCCACCTGAATCGTTTTTCTAAGATTAGACAGTCTGACCAGGCTTTAAGGTCAAATTTGAAAATGGGACGTCTGAAAGCAACAAAAAAAAAATATTTTGACAGACAAAACATGTTTTATCCGAAATATGCGTGCATATTACTCTACTACGCCAAAGAAACCGTTTTTAAATGTTTTTATGGATAATTTTTTTAGCTGGTGTCCAACCCCTCAAATTAGTGCTAGATTAAAAGAGAGAAGAGAATAAAGAGAATAATATTATAAACGAAAAGGTGGGCAACCAAATACGTCAAGATGATGCCCATGGTGACCATATATTTTATTCAGCACCTATAAACGACATTTTTTTTTACACTTTCTAAAAATTTTCGAAAACCCACACATTTCCAAAAGTTTAATTTCACGTTCCGGGAGGTAATTTAATATATGATTTGTTGATACAGTAGGTACCTATGTGGTACCTATAACCAAAAAGGTCATTAAGTACGATGCTAATCGGCAAAATAAAATTTAAAATTGTAGAAATGTAAAATTGTATTCATTCCTTCCTTTCTTTCCAGTCATCTTTACAAATAACATACATGTACAATGTTAACATGTGATCATGAGAGTACTTGTATGCATCCTATTTTATAGTTTTGTTTTGAAATACCTCAGCCTATTATTCCATAATCATATATCAATATATATATATATATATATATATATATATATATATATATATATATATATAAAAAAGAAACCCGTGTTTCCCTATCCGCCAAGTTTTCTTCACAACCAGATACTACCACCCCCTGGTGGTTATGGTGGTGGATAGCCCTTGGTGTCACATTGAAAATATGCGAGTTTGGTGGGGGTGGGGTGGGAGTGGGTGACGAAAATGTGCTTTCTAGCACAATGTTTTGTTATGGGAAGCCGCAAATGCTTCAGATTGTTTCAAAATAGGCGCGCCGACTGTGTCGGTGAGTCTAGAAGGTATCGGAAAAACCTGCCTAGAAAGTTCTGGAAGGAGAAGGTTCTAGAAAATTCCCGCAAGTTCTATAAGGTTCTAAACTGAGTGGCGGAATGTGTCGGTGTGTCTAGAAGGTTCCTGTACATTCGATAAATTCGAAGGAGGATGTTCTAGAAGGTTCGCGAAAGTGCTACGACGATCCAAACAGTGTACTAAAAATCTACGCGTGCGAAGCCGCGCGGGCACAGCTAGTACAAGATATGCGGAGAAGGTCTGTTCAACTTGACAATATAAAATTATGCTGTCAGACAATGATATAATAAACTGCGTTAATGTTGTCAGAGATGTTCCGAAATTCTGAAATATCGCGACAAATTAATGTCACTTTCTGTGTCAAGAATGATTCGAAAGTAATTGTCAACGTCGCGTAGTTATTTGAAAGTGGGCATTAGGTAAAATAAACATATATTAAAAAAAACTTTTACACATTACAGCACGTTTAGGCGAGACAAAAAATGTCTCGGTCGCTTCAACGCAAATTGTATATAATTCGGCGGATCGCACGTCTCGCTAATACTATTGCACGCATAGTAAACGTGTAATATTTTTTATATATAAAAATAGAGATGTATATGAATACGTGTCACATCAATATTTTTACTATTTTCAAACTAAGCTAAACGCTTGTGCTATGAATATGGGACTAACTTGCTGGTCTGGAGTGAGGTTCGAACCCGCGACCTTTGGATCACGAGGCGGGAGTCTTAACCACAAGCCAAACATGCTATTCTGAAAATAACAAGATTGTTATTTAGTGATTGTTACATCAACACTCAAAAATAGAGAAACGTCAAGACATCATTATGACGGAAATATTTGATTTCATTGAATATTTGAACTCTTTGGACGAAGAAATTAATGGATTTGTGTGAAACAACCTGATTTCTACCAACTTTAAAAATAATATTACCGTATATATTTAATATAAATATAATATAATATAGCGGTACCTGTTCAACCCTGTACCATGCACCTATCACCAGACCCAGAGTTTTGTTTAAGCCATGTATTCACTAGGGGACAAATTGCCTCAAAAGCACGCGCGGCATAGAGTCTACGTGACATTGCAACGTCGTGCACTGTTCCGCGACGTCGGGCACAACATAGCGCGGCATTTCTACGTGCCGTGGCAACGTTGCCATGCGTACGGTACCCGAGCGAGCTCAATGCAACATTACGCGGAGCGTCAGTACCACATGGTATGTTTACAAGTGAATACGCATGCGCTGTATCTGTCAAGATGACAATGTGGGGAAACGAAATTGTTCTTGAACTCATCTAGCTGTATCGATCGAAGATTGCATAGAATATCCGTACTTCTTTCTCTTTGCAGTAAATAATTTGGCATCTACCACCTTTTTCTCCTCTTATGTTTCGATAAACTCGTTATCTAACATAAATGGATACGCAGCTGTCATCATAACCTCGTAGGGCGACATTTCCGCGACGTGTGGAAAACAATAATTATTTGCGAAAGGACCTTGTTTTTAATAATATTCAATTTACTACAGTAAAACCTCGTTCATTTGAAATTGCGACCCAAAAAAACATTTCGAATTGCGCGGAACCCCGTTTTCGCTAAATGACAAGTGTAAATAGATTCCGCAGCTGTCATCATAACCTCATCGGGTGACATTTCCGCGAAAAGATATGTGAGTCCCGGTGTGTACAAGTCAAATGACCGCGTCATTGTCCCCGAAACATGAATGTAGATGTTCATGCGACGTGCCGCGCGGAATGCTGCGCTATTTGTCCCCTAGTGAATACATGGCTTTATATTAACATAATAAAAATCTCCGCGACATAAACAAAGGTGTCGAGGAACTTGGCGACACTACACCACACCAGTCGGGCTTCTGCCGTAAAATCGGGCAGATCGACCATTTCTTTGTTCGTCATTACGTAAAATATTACCGGTACACTTTACTTGCTTCCGGGGCCTATCTCCGGGAAGAAATAAACATTTATATCCGATCGCTCTTTCATTCCATCGACCACGAACATTCCCTACAAAAATATCATCAAAAACTTATATTTTAGACAAAACTTCATATTGCGATGACTGGTTTACGATATAAATATCGCTTCCACACCAAATAAACAGGTATTTTTAAAGAGCATCCAGACATCGTGGAGGTCCGACATTACAATCTATGTATGAGTATCAAAATATTGATGTACTTATTTTAATTAAAATGATTTATATGCCATTACTGCACAACTGTTGGACATTGAAAAGTGATATTGCACCATCGTGTATGTAGACATAAAAACACAGAATGAAATATATGCTTCCTGTCTTGACTTTTTAATGACAAGTATTTATGAATCTCTCATACTCCTCTAACTCAACATATCACACTAATAAGATAATGTAAAATAGATTTACGACGACTTTCCAAAGATCTCATCTTAAATTGCAAATGCCGTAAACGTAAATTAATAAAGGTAATTACTCGGACATAAATTAAATAAATTAGCTTTGGGGTATTAATCACGAATACTCGTAATTCTACGTCTTGTCTATTTTTTAATTTCGGGGTAACAATCACCAAACAATATTGTTATTTTCAGAATATGGTCGATTAAGGGCCGGTCTTATAAACTTCCGTTAGTTAAATTAACCAAATAAACCGAAATTTGATACAGTTGCCGGCACACTTCTTGAAATTCTTTGGCGTAGTGGGGGAATGCGCAGAAGACAAAATTTGGGCCTCGTTGGTGGAATGGTAATGCGCAAACTTCCCCCCACTACGCCGTAAAATTTCAAGATGTTTGCCGGCTACTGTACAAATGTCATATTTTTCGTCTTATTTTCGTCCGTTAGTCAAATTTTAGTAAAATTTTATCGACGGCCGATACCGACAGTCGAACCACCAGTTAGTTGAAATTGACAGAAGTATGACAGATTGACGTATTATTTCTTATGACCGTTGTCAATTAGTGTTTCATGCTTTTTGTCTAACATGTACATAAAGACTGTGCTGACCGCTGCTACCTTTTTAACGAAAAATGTTATCAGATGGCGGTATCGATATACCTATTATTGTATTCAAGTTCGTCAAATGAAGAACAAATTCGACGACAAAGAGTGTTCAATATACGAATGCATTATTTTGATATTTTAGATAACGAAGATTTTATCTACCGTTTCCGCTTGTCGAAAAGGTATGCTTGAGAGCGGAATAATCCAAGTATATGGTCCCGTTGTTCATACATTGAAAATAAGTATTTCACTATATAATTTAATGTCCTGTTAATTTAATCTAACTCAAATAATCGTAATCTAAATTAAACAAACCAAACCTAATAACCTAACCTAACCAAACCTAATAACCTAACCAAAACCTCATATATTGCCTATGAAATGTCAAAATATGCAGTGCATTTTTCGAAACATTAAAAGTGTAATATCTTAAATAATACTTACTTTTTAAATGTAAATTATCTTTCATTTTGTTATTAGCACATTCAATAATACAGTGAAATAATCATTTTCGTTGTATATGCAATGGGACCATTGTCTTGGATTTGGCCCTTAAGAGCTTCTGAAGGTATTGGGCAAAATTTTAAAAGGCGCACGCGTAGGAATCTGACATTATAAACAACCACACAATTGCTTGTTGCCTTGAGATTCTATGCTCTTATCAATATTATTAGCTGCTGGAGACTTTGTTGGGGTTTCAAAGGCTACTGCCAGTGTAATGTTGTGGGAAGTATCCCAAAAATCCGGTGCGAGCGAGAAACTTTAGGTTATGTTTGTAGAATTTACTTTTAGTTTCACTAGAAAAGAGATATATTCGCTTCTGACAGCTCTAAAATCATAGACAAGAGCAGTACGATATTGCGATACTTACGAATGATCAAAAAAGTTTTAAAAGGCTCGGTTGCGCCAGCAGAAGTAAATTTGGTTCGAGTAACATTAACCCGAGTAACTTTTTTTACCCTCAGCTCAGAGTAAACTCGATTTCGGGTTGCACAAACGTCTTTTACCGCTGTCAAACCAATTATAAGGCTAATAGGGTGCCAAGCGGAATAAACCTCAAATACCGCATTTGTTTATGGAATTTGATTTATTTCAGTTTTTCACCACGGGCAATACGTACTTTTGCGGTTCAAAACCAGTTCAAACAAACCACTTTATTCTATGAAACAAGCCAAACAAACGTCAAACCATCGCTAAAATAACGCGAAATTAAAAGATTCATTTTAATGTTTACAAATTTCAATACGAAAATGACAGCGACAAAATTCAAATGACAAGTACCTATATGGACAAATGTCACATTTTCAAATCAGCTGTGAGAGGACGGCCATTTTTTTACCAACATTTTTACTTTTACCCACCTGTCTTGGAGAGTAAAATAAAGTTACTCATGTATGTACTTCGGCGAGTAAAATAATTTTTACCATCGCTGGCGCAACCCGTTTTTAGTAAAAAAAGTAACTTGAGTAACTTTAAAGTCACTCGAGTAACTTTTTTTACCTTTACTTCTGCTGGCGCAACCGAAGGCGGCCATACACACTCCGGTGCATCGTAGAGGTACAACGCATATCGCAGATCGGTCCGTACCGCAACGTGTATGGGCTTACCCGTAGATCCCATACACGTTGCGGTACACCGCATGAGTCTTACTACGATTTTCGAGTGTACTATAGTAATGGGTCCGCTCTGTACTCACTACTACAATGTAGTACTACATTGAAGTGCACACTTCGCACATTTTGAAGTGTAGTGCACACTACAAACTACAAACACCAAAGTTATTGAAAGTATAAACTTCAAATAGTACTCTTCATTTCAAAGCGAACACTACAAAGTACATACACTTCAAAGTTATCGAAAGTATGAGAAACATACTTTAAATAGTGCATTTTTTACGTGAAATTTTTGGAAAGTTGATGTAGATATATGAAGAAATCTCTGGAAACTGTAACAACCCTCCCCCCCCATGGTTTGAAAAATTTTGGGACCCATGAAGAAATTTTTGGGAAGTTGATGTAGCTAAACGAAGAAGAAATCTCTGGAAACTGTAACAACCCCCCCCCCATGGTTTGAAAATTTTTTGGAATCAAATGAAGAAATCTGGCTAGCGACCTTTTCTTTTTTTGTTAGGTCGCCAAATGTTACTGTGGAGAAAATATCGTCAATTTATCTTAAATATTTTTCTCGTTGACATTTTTTTTTTTTTTAGCTCGCCAAATTTTTATTTGGGAAAAAAATATTAACTCACTAGTACATTACTTCATTTCATTACACTTCACTTCATTAATACTACAATTACTTCATTAATACTACAATTACTTCATTTCATTACTTCACTTCATTAATACTACAATTACTTCATTTCATTACACTTCACTTCATTAATACTACAATTACTTCATTAATACTACAATTACTTCATTTCATTACTTCACTTCATTAATACTACAATTACTTCATTACATTACTTCACTTCATTAATACTACAATTATTTCATTACTTCACTTCATTTCGTAGTACTACAATTACTTCACTTCAAGTATTTTTTACTACAACTGTAGTGTACACTTTGTAGTCTTCAAACTGGTGAACGTGTGTGTGTGGTAGTCTTCATTTTGAAATGTAGTTTTTCCCTTCGCTAGTGTCTATTCGCATGTTTGAAAAGCATATTTTTATACGGTTATAGGATACTATTTTTTAAAGCTCTTTTGTGCGTTTATTTTTATTTCCTGCTTAAGCAATGTTTTATATGATATTGCACGCGTTAAAGATTTTATATAAATATATTATATGTATATATTCATATACACGTTATAAAATTATACTTTAGAAGGATCAGCTTTTTCAACTACGGTTTTTGCATGACAGTGCATAATATGTCAAATATTTT
>JADDOH010016824.1:0-42548 GCA_016648135.1 Agrypnia vestita
ATTTGTAAAACATTAATAACCTCGCAGGACTATATTCCTGCCTTGATTATGAGTCGAAAATGTTCAAGCTATTATGACCTAATAGCAATAGTTATGGAGATATGCGACATCAAAGTTTGCATTTTTTTTTCAATATTTCTGGCTTATTTTTCGTACAACGTTGGACTATCATTACAGCTTGAACATTTTCGACTCACAATCAAGGCAGGAATATAGTCCTGCGAGGTTATTAATGTTTTACAAATAACCCTGTATATCAAGCAATTAAATGTCAAAAGCAAAAAAGGGTCGCTCAGGTTTAAGCATGTTGAGCGAATGAATTAGGAAAGCATGATAAGAAAGATGTATAATGTAGGTGTTGACGGCGGAAGACGCGGCATGACCAGATTAACTAGAAGATGGTCAAGTTAAATGCCTCAACAGCATCGAGCTTATATGAGAAGATGTATTCGAGATCTTCGCATATAAGCTCCATTTAGTTTTTATACCCAACACCCTGGCCCGGCTTGAACCATTCGACCCTATAATTATGAACTTTTAAATTGTATTTCTCATTATGTTCACTATTTATTTCTTTATGTATTACGCCGGCCGCACACTGGATGCGTTTTCGTACGAAATTGAGTATACGTACGAATTCCTGACCTTCGAAGTAGTATTGAACATCGCACACTGCACACGATTTAGTAGTGCGTGTACGCACGTTTAGATACGACGTCCGACACGATCCGGATTTGTTCGGAAATTTTTGCGATTTCGTACGACGGATATTGAAACTTTTGTCAATTTGACACATGACCACAAATGTTTGTGGGACCAAAGTGATTCAACTACGTGACCATCAACGCAGATCATGGCGGAGAATCTCTAAAGAACTAAAAAATACCTGTAAGTTAAATAATTTGGTTTAAGAAGGTGAGGTATAATTATGTACATCGAACAAAAAAACTTAAATATTTCTCCGATGTTATGAGCTTTCGTTGCACTTCGATTCTCCCCAGCATTTGTGAATCTATTAGATAGATAGTCATGAAATTTGTCATTATTTAAGTCTGCCATAATAGAGTTTTCCAGACGATACAGATTATTCATTTGGCACAAACGTCATTGGAGAAATGTCAAAGTAACTGATCGTGACAACGCAAAACGCAATCAATGTTCGCGCTCCAATACGTACGAAAGTAGTCGTACGAATACGTGCGTAAAAATTCGTATCCAAAGTGCGGCCGGCCTTATGCTACTACCGTAATTTGTATTTCAATAAAGTTGAGGATGTTGATCTGGTGTGATGGATTTTGCGGCCTGAACCTTCCGCTCTTTACACGGCACCGTACGAGGAAGGCCTTTAGAAAAAATTGTCAACCTGGCGACGTAAGAGCAGGACTGATATGGAAGCCCTCGGCTCATATAACAGTCCTGGGAATGCGGTGGGTGTTCATTCACTGTATGAATGTGGATGAGGCGAGCGTTGTATGTCTGGACAGAAGAGTGTGGCGCTCTATCTTATCTACCTAACCTAACCTAACCCCACGAGAAACTGCGTGATGATGAGTATGTCAAATTTGTGGTTAAATTGCTTTTAGAAAATTATTTGATTTTTTGAGGTGTACAAGAGCAGACGTTGGAATGTGTTAAGGTTTGTTCATTGTTTTAATGGCGAAGCATGTGAACATTTATTAATGAACTGTGCAAAACTTGAAACGTGGAATGATCAATTTTACGCGTGAAGCTGAGCAGGATACGCCCATGAATGAATGAATGAATGTTTTCCTGTCCCAGCACTAGCAATTTCCTCTTAAATATTTTTGTAATACCATTTGCAACGCAGTGTAAAATATTTCTGAGTGGCAAAGCTCTGTTCTTCAGCGCACCAACAAAATAAAAAATCGCTCATATTCCGAAAACAGCAATACTAGGATCTAAGATCTCTATCCCAACACTTAATAGACGAAAATAAAAATAAACGAGACGTAGGTCTCGGTGGTCAGAGGGAGAAAGAAGTACATGACGGTTATCCGTCAAACGCCGAATATAAAAACAGTCCAACAATATTTCTCTTTTCTATGGTCCAACGCGAAAATGACAATTTTGCCATGATTTTACATCAGGACGCTGTGGGAGAAGAAATTAATAAGTGCATACGAAATAATTTTTTTCAATAAGCTTCAAATACAGCAATAGCACTTATTTGATGTAATTTTAGTCGAAACGTGAGAGTTGTGAGGTCAAGTTTGCGGCAGAGCGAAAATGCCAGACTAGACTGGAGAAATCGGACGTCGCAAATAGAGGTATTTACTTTGAAAGAGATACGTGAAAATATACAAATCTTACATTAAGGCCCGATTGTTTCAAGTTGGATTAAAATAAAAGTTAGTTTAAAACATAGATTTTTACGGAAACGGATCGTTTGATTGGCGGAGAACGCAAAAATCTATGCTTTAAATGAACTTTTACTTTAATCCAACTTGAAACAGCCGGGCCTCAGTGTTTGGATAAAGATCTTGGCTCCAAATAATGCTATTTTCGGAGTATGAGCGATTATATCTTATTAGGTATCGATCCCTTGAAATGAATGAAGCGCACACTTTGTAGTCTTCAAATTGGTGAACGCGTGCGTATTATAATTTTCATTCTGAAACGAAGTTTATACTTCGCTACTCAGGAGAGAGAAGTATGGTGCTACATATTCAAGAGTTAAGGATATTATTACGTTCGTTAGACATATTTATGTGTTAAATAAAACGGATATTTTATACGAATCGCATACTTCACGACGTTTCGCTGAAGTCATCAGGAGAGCGTCCTACCACCGCGATGATAGGACGCTCTCCTGATGACTTCAGCGAAACGTCGAGATTTTCATCACAGTGAAGTATACGATTCCTATAAAATATCCGTTTTATTTAACACATACATACGTCTGACGACCGTAACGATAACCTTAACTCTTGAATACTCTCTTTTAGAATTATAAAAAGTGACCCATAAAAACCAAGTTTTTATTATACTCCCTTTCTTTGTAAAATATAATAACAATTAAAGACGAATTAAAACATATAACATAACACTAAACTTACAGTAATTTAATATATTTCTAAAATGTCAGATGTTTTGAGCTTTGATGAGACACTTCATGCTTTGTGTAGTGAAGTACCTATTATGTATACCGACGGAGTAATTCATATTTAGAAAATATTCCGCGACGTTATCGGGCCGCCGTTGCTAGTAATCAAACTTTTATAATGATTCCAATTTGAAAAAAACTATTAAAAATTTGAAAAATCCAAAATTATACTATAATTACTATTATCTTTTAACGAAAATTTGACAGATCTTCTTGATCGTCGCCACGAGTCTGCTTGCAAAGTTTCAGCTCGATTGGATCACGGGAAAAGGGTCTAAAATCGATCCAAAGTTTTTTCGACAGCAAGCCGGCAAGCAAGCAAGCAGACGCCACGAGTTAAAAGAAAGGAAGTAAAAACAGAGCCCCACTGTACGGCAAAGCGCATCGAATTACGGAACAGATCTCACAGAACACGATGTCACAGGGGGAGACGTCTCCGAACAGCTGAAGGAAGCGCGCTCGGGCGAGTCGGCGATGGATGCCCCTGCGAGGGGCGTGTCGGCGCGATGGTATCGACACCTCTGCACGCTATACTTTGGAGGAGCATTACGCCGGGGCTAACCACCGGCGGGCGGCGGCGGCGCTCGCGGCGCTCACGACCCGCGCCCGATCACGGCAGCGGGCACCGCGAGCTGAACCGATTACCGCCGATAGCCGGTGTCGTGTGTCGTGGCGCTGGTTCAGTGACGCGGACCCGCCGCCCACCCAATTAGGGCGTCCGAAATCCTCTGAGTATGCACATCACTCACGGAAGCAAAAAACTTTAAAATACGCAAGAAACGAAATACTTAGACTCTACAATATATATATATATAAGTTTTCGCGAAGATGCATTATGAAAAGGTTATTTTTCGGGAACTTCGCGGATTTGTAAAAATATTTTATTTTTGCGCTATATTTTGGTTACACTGGGATAACCATTCTCAAGCTGGTCTCTCTGACAGTTTAGAGGTAACTATTCGATTTCTCTGACTTCGCCGTAGGGGTGGTGGTAATGGTGGCGAACGCGGGGGCGGGATAATTATTATATACTAATTACTATAATTATATGATTATTTAATAAATATATTACGTTTATATATCATATATATGACATAGGATATATATACATAGAGGATAGTGACTTGGAAACAGCGATCTACATCATAAATAAAGAACTGGAGGAAATATCAAAACGGCTCCAATTCAACAAACTTAAATTAAATGTTTCAAAAACAAAATGTATGATAATTGGAAGCAAAAAAAGAACAACCAAATATAATGTGAAACTAGTAAATGAGATATTAGAAATCGTAGACAGTATAAAATACCTAGGTGTTATTATAGATTCAAAACTAACATTTACAAAAAGTACTGAATTTGTGGTGACGAAAATAGCAAAAAAAGTGTCCTTACTTGGAAGAATAAGAAGACATATAAATAAAAATGCAAGTTTATTAATATTCAATACTATGATTAAGCAACGGAGGAATGCTAAAGAAACTACAAATAGTACAAAACAGAGCGATGCGCATAATACTGAAGTGTTACAGGAGAACTAAAATAACAAAAATGTTGAATGCCCTAGGACTGGAAACTGTAAATCAAAGAATAATATATAATTTAATGGTGCAAATATTTAAAATTAAACATGGATTAGTACCCAAATACTTTGATGACAGGATGAAGCTGAATAAGGATTTTCATTCCTACAATACAAGAGGAAGCGACAACATAAGACTAACAAAGAAAAAGAAAAACACCTCACAAAATTGTATGATGTATAAAGATATAAAAATCTTCGATAGCCTGCCAGAAGAAATTCAAAACATGGAGAATATAAAGAGGTTTAAACAGAAGTGCAAAAATGTTATTATAAAAACTTTTAAATGATTAGATGGAATGCAATGTCTCAATGAAATCATATATTAGCCCACGCAACATTATGTGTGGAACTAAATTATTAAGATAAATAAATAAATATACTGTCGATACTCAAGGGGGAATACCAACCTACGCAGTGCAAAAAATGCATTTTTGTGATTTTTTTATGGAAAATCTATATGAATTACGGCATTGGTATTATTTTTACACCAAAGAACATACTTTTAAGGTCCTCCGCGGTGAGCACTCCCATTTCATCTGTAATCATCGGAATAAAAAAAAAAACAAAAAGATTATCAAAATTAAAATTAACACTATAACTATACGTCTTTGACGTGGGGGATTTTGAAAATATAGATTTTTGACAAAATGGAATTTGAAATCGAAATATATTTTCATATTAGGTAATATTGATAAGTCTCGAAGCTACGTACGCACTTTTAATGTTCAATAATAAAAGAAAATTATTCATTTTAATCGAAATAATTACCAAATCACGTCGAAAATGACTTAGTAAAGTATGGTCATCCACTGTACGTAAATGTTGAAAGTTTCAGAGCTCTAACTAGTCGGGAAGTTGGTGAAAAATCAATCAACAAGATTCTGCCACAAATCAACAAACGAACAGACATAGAGAGCTAATTAAAAGCATGTAAAAAAGATCCGAGTACGCATGGAAGCAAAAAACTTCAACGTTCATCTTGTAATCACTTACTGTAGTATACTTATATTGTATAATGTATTAATGTTTATTTTTAATGTATCATCGTAAATTTTAACTGTACACCTTGTCCTAAATGACTATCCATTAGGGTCATTCTGACCTGATAGTCTTTAAATTAAAAAAAAAAAAAAAAAAAAATATATATATACAATTACAAATTTATTGCCGATACTCAAAAAAAAATTAACCTCACTTAGAAGGATCAATGGAAGACTTTAAAATCATGAAATCATTAAAATCATTCCGCAATACAGCCTGAAATTCCTGCCAGGGCATGGTTTTCAAAAATGAAAATCAATAAGATCGAGGCTTCCTCTATCTGCTGTATGCGGATAGGTTGCAGCTGCATTAACCGTCATCTTTTTAAAATTTGCATTCGGGAGAAGCACGTGGATCACATATTTTTGGATGCCCCATCAATGACCATTACTCAAATTTAATTCAAGATTTTGCTCACAACAATATTCCATCCCAACCCTATTATCTTCCATCACGTTAAAATTACTAACGAGGTTCCTAAAAACGTCCCTGGAGTCCAAACGTGCTACGGACTTGATCCACTGGAACCGTGTTCCATACTCTCCTACACACTTCAGTCAACACTCATCTGAAGAAGGAAACGGAAGTATCCGAAACATCGAGAAGCCATATTCTAAAAGTAATGGAAAAAACAAAAAAAAAGTATGACAGAATGTTAGTAAACTTAGTAAAAACCACTACCAGATTTACGGTCTACCGGTTTCGAGACGTACCCGTCTCTTCGTCAGGACCAATACTACACTACTACATTCACAGCACTATACACCCCAACCATAGTATTGGAAAACTATCACCACTATTATTCACATGCGTGTTAGTCTTGTCAGAGAAATTGAACTACTGAACAACTCAGGGATCTAACGAGAGAGAGAGTGAGACTAACACGCATGTGAATAATAGATAGTTTACTAACATTCTCTTATTATGTCTAACCACAAAGTTAATAATAGAAAAAAGTATTATTATTCATAATTATTAAAATGGTTATTATTACTTTGTAAAATTCTATAAACCTGATCGGACTGCAATATACGGGGTGTACCAGAGCCAGCAGCAGAAACTTGGCCGGTCGATTCCAGCCGATGTTATGAGTTTTAAATGTTCAAGCAATCATGATCTAATATCAGTAGTTATAGAGTTATGCAATATCAAAGTTTGCATTTTTTTCAATATTTCCGACTTATTTTTTACAAAACCTTGAGGTATCATTACATATGAACTATGAAAATTTCATTCGTTTCAATAAAGGTTAAATAAAATTTAAAAAAAACCTGAAAAAATTCCAATTGGAAGGTTTTAATTATTTTATTTTGTTGGGTATAAGTTACTGTAATGATAGCTTAACATTTTGCAAAAAATAAGTCAGAAATATTGAAAAAAATGATAACTTTGATGTCGCATATCTCCTTGAATATTGATATTAGGTCATAGTTGCTTGAACATTTTATACACATAACATAGGCAGGAATCTACCAGCTAACTCTGGTACACCCTGTTTAATCAAAGAAATCCTAATCTGTAAGAAATTATGACACAAAGTTAAATTGATGAATATGAACATATTTGGGCATGCAAAATTGCCGAGAAAATTGTTTACTGATGAATCTGCAAAATATAAAGCTAATAACTATTTAACGGTAATCTATCCATAATTTTAGAGATATTAAAATGTTATTATGAAAGCCTTGAGGTATAAATCAAACAAATAAAAAAAAAAACACTTGGGTGAAAATTTTGCAAAAGTTTAACGCGTACGAATTATTTATACCGGGTGTCTCGTAGCTTCACTTCTTTTAAATATTGAAATTAGAATAATATTTACACTTTGGTACACTTGTTTTGACAACGAAGCAAGGTCATGAAAGAGAGTTTAGGGAAAGCGGAGACTAGTGCGAATTACGAGCGGCCAAGAGAATAAATTAAGGGAGTACCTACCGGGCGTTCGATAGCAATTAGTAGTGTTAAAAGACAGCCTAGTAAAATATACAGACGTGAGAATATTCTAGAAGGCGAATATAAAGTGTTCCACGGACGAGTAATAAGTGCGAAATCAGTATGAATTAAGGAACAGCGCTCCAGTTAAATCTGTGTGCAGTAAATTTGATGACAAATAAAACGATGATATGTTGATTGAGGGGAATGTTAAGTATATTGGATTCATAAATAATTGTCATTAAAAACCTCAAGTAAGCAGAAATTAGATTCTACTTTTTTATGTCTACATATAAAATGATACAATACTACTTTTCGACACCTATTAGTTGTGCAGTAATGGCATATAAAGCATTTTAAATAAATGGTATATCAAATCATTGTAATCTGGAGTTTTGTCCTAAATATAAGTTAATGATGAATATTATATAAAATAAGTATTTTAAACGTTGGTAGAAATCAATTTGTTAAACATACAAATCTGCTAATTTCTTCATCTAAAGAGTTCAAATATTAAATTAAAGCCGATATCTTCATCGTAATGATATATTGATATTTAACAGATGTCTTGACAAAAAAACACTGTCACAAATAAACAATCAATCCTGTTTTCGACACGGTATTGCCAGCCAGTACTTAGACAGCGACACACCCTGCTTTCGACATGGTATTGCTAGCCAATACTTAACCGCAACATCATCAATTCACATTATAACACATCCAAGGACACTGTAATGGAATCCGAAATATTGGCCAGAGAGTTTGGATATACATGGCAGAATATCCCAGAAAATTACACGTAGAAGATGTCTTGACATTTCTCGAGTCGAGATATTGTTGGGTTATCGATCTTGTTATTTTCAGAATACGGGTGTTTCGTGTTTACGTCGCAAGTCGTAAAAAAATTATCACATTGTGCATCAAATCATTCGACTTCCCGAGAACGAAGTAAGACAAAAAATGATATAATATTTTATAAAGAATATGCCCATATCGTCTCCAATGGCAAGGCGGTCGACCAGTCTATTTGCAGCTAAATGGGCAGACCTTAGATTCCACAGTACCTCGCAAGGTGTTCTCGCTCGCGGGGGTCCATATCCCGGTGCCGTCTCGTGTGATGCCTTCGATGTGGACACGCATATTTTAAATTCCTATATTTATTAATGTAATACTTAGATATTTATATTTATTTTCCATATTGGTATCGGGTCACTTGGCATATTCTTGTATTGTACTTGGCCTGAGACATAAAACGATGAGGTGTACATTATAAATTTAGTCTGAACGAAGCTAGGATCGATTTGTAAATCTGATGCCTCTAGATGTTAGCAACGCTTCGACTATGTTCGAATACACCAGAAAGAAAAAAGTTAAAAGAGTAAGTCAAAATAATCATTTTTAACATTTCAAGAAAACACTTTCTATATTATATTGTCCCGATAAAAGGTTGAGAAAAACCGGAACTATATGACGAATATACAGTAATAAGTGGTTTAAAATTAAACTTTTTTTTTTCAATTGTAAATTGACGTTTTAAAAAAAAAATATTAAATATAAGAACTAGAGTAATAATATATAAAAATAATTTTAAAAAACAAGAAACAAAAGACATTTCATTCCGATATTTTGACAGTTATACGACACTGACGATGGAAAGGTTTTTCTGAAACATGTTGGTGGCATTAATCATATAAAAGAAGTAGATATGAACAATATAATAATTATTTTTTTATTTATTTTATTTATAATTTTTAATTAATCATTTTTAGTAAATAATGCAGTTGTATTCAGCATTTTACGATTTCTTTATTTCTTTAATTTGTTACATTGGTAACTGAAATAAAAAAATAAAAAATAAAAATAAAATATATTCAATATTAAACGTTTTTTAATATTGAATATTTTAGTGCATTGCAGTATTAATCTAAAAGGATTATTGTGGCATCAAAGAATTTAAAAAAATATGCTAATACATGTATTCAGTAAAATGTGAAATAATGCAAAAATAATTTATTTTATATTTTTTGCGTCTGAGACAAACCAAATCCTTTTGAAATTTGTAATTTCAAATGCTGATATCTCAAAACTGTACTTTTTGACTTAGTACACTAAAGAAGTTGGGTACTTCTATTGCTACACACATAAAATTCTACAATTTTGCCAGGAAAACAGTACGATAATTTGATAATATTCGGAAACGACACAATTTTCTCTTTGTTAAAACAAAGAGAAATTTTTATTTATTTCAAAAAATCCTTGTTTACAATATATAGGTACTTTAACAATAAAAATATAAGATAAGATTACAAAATTTTTTTTTGTTAGATTTTGTTAGATTTGTGGATTATGCCACTCTACTAGAGTGTCCCAGAGTGGCGTTATAGAACACAATTATAAAAAAAATTTGACTTCGTCAATAATATTTGTTTTCATAAGGTAATAATTATGTATCTACAAAGTGTCAAGTGCAATGTTAGTGATTAGTTGAGTCCAAGTGTAAATATGTGTAGAATATTGTATAATGTAAAATAGGTTAATGTTTTGTTTAAGATGATATTTTATTTTCCTTAATTCATTTATTTATTTATATAGGTATATATTTTTATTTATAGACATTATTATGCAATTACAGTAAGTAAATATTCAGGTGCTGTTGTACCTTTAGAGGTAAGCCAGTTGTTTTTATATATTGATTAAATATTAATATAAAAATTGTATTTATATATAGATTAAATTGTGTAAAATTAAGTTGGTGTACGTCTTATTCGTGGCATGGAGCATTCTCCAACGAACGATGACGTTTCCTCGTGGTTTGTCAGCAATCGAGTTTCCTGTCGTTACGATATCGTGTATCGGCAATCGATCGCGAGATGAATCTCGCCAGGCTCCGGCGTGATCCTCGCAGCCCGCAGCGGCAGCATTACCGGACCTGCCCCTGGACGGCGGTCGTGAGCACCCTTGGGGTTGGAGGTTACCTCTTAACCCTGACGAGGCGGAACAGCAGATCAAAAAACCTTGTGATGAAAAAAAATTTTTTGGTAATTGTAAGGTATTTAGTAGTGATGCAACGAATACTACTTTCACGAATACGTATATCAACACGAATTCGAATACGAATAATTCAAACAAGGTAATAAATAATAGAGTACCCCAACTAATCAAAATAAACTCGTCTCACCGTCTCGAGTTCACCAACAAGCCATGTACACAAAACTATATCTTTATTCTTTATAAATAAAACAGACAAATAAAGCTATACCTATTTAAATTTAACTTACCAGATTTCTTATCGAAATGTTTCCAAATATAACTTTTTTCACGCTTACGAGAGGTCATGTTATAAGATTAATTTTGAAATTATTTTATAAGAGTCAACACTTTTAAACGCAACGGAAATAAAATGGAACGAACAATAAGTATTGCAAAATAAAAACTACATGGAATTAGCACCTAACCTTTGTCGTCTGTCTATCTGTAATGTCCGTAACTTGCTGAAATCACGCAGTAATTTCAACAACGATACTTATAGGGTGCAGGCGATCGAGTATGACGCGCAATCAGCGCGCGACTCGTGCAACACGCAAGGGTCGTCCCACCAAATTACACGGTCCTAACATTTTTATATTATTATATTTATATTATTATTAAGCGATATATATATTTATATTATTATTATTATTATATATTAAGCGAATAAAGTTAATTTAAAAAAAAGAATTATCATCTTCAAATTCCCGCAATTATTATGTCCCGTGATTTTTCGCGGGGTAGTTTTGTATCTACAGGGTGAAAAAATATTAATATCCCTCGCCAGTTGGAAAATATTAAAAAAAAATCGCCACTTCGCTACAAGGTACGAATACGGTAGTTTCCTCCGCGGGTCGTGAGATGTCGCCGGAGGGCGGCCGGGCGGCCGGCGGGCGGCACTTAGCGGAGGCCCGAACCGTGTGATTAGCGGCCGCCGAGTGTGAGAAGCTGCCGCGCATTACACCAACAAGGTGATAATTTGGCCCGCGCGGCGCACGACGCGAGGGCACCCCAGCGGGCCGATCGGCATCTGTCACATCGTTACGCTTGAATGCGTAATAGCGCACTTCCGTGTACAGGTTCATTTGTAAAACATTAATAACCTCGCAGGACAATATTCCTGCCTTGATTACGAGTCGAAAATGTTCAAGCTATCATGACCTAACATCAATAGTTCAGGAGACACGCGACATCAAAGTTTGCATTTTTTTTTTCAATATTTCTGACTTATTTTTTTGGAAAACGTTGGACTATCATTACAGTAACTTATATCGACTATTATGACTAAGTGTGATGTAATTGTAAACAATGAATGCTTAAAACAAGTGAACGAGTTTGTGTATTTGGGAAGTATGGTTGGTGAGACGGCAAGGCTGAGAATGATATCGAAAGGAGAGAAACTGAGGGAAACAAAGTTAATGGTGCTCTAAATGCAATTATGGCCAATAAGAATCTGTCAAAGGAAGTCAGACTAGCGGGTACATAATGGCGTTCTAGTGCCAACCCTAACGTATGGAAGTGAAGCCTGGAATTGGCAAAAGAGGAATGAAAGAGCGGTAGAAATGCGGTCACTAAGACGCTTGCATGGAAAATCTTTGGTCGATAGAGTAAGGAATAAGCAAATTAGACGTGAATGCAATGCTGGCTGTAGTGTGGTAGATAGAATAAACAAAGGAGTGCTGAGATGGTTTGGTCATGTGGAACGTATGAACGAGGAAAGGATGGTTAAGAAAATACATGAGGCGAGTGTTGAAGGCAACAGGAATAGAGGGCGTCCGCGAAAGACCTGGCACGATCAGATATAACACGTGTTTGAGGATGGCCTCGTTGAAAGCCGCAACAACCATAGAACTTGTATGAGAAGATGTATGAATGTGGCCGAAGCAAAAGTGGTGTGCCAGGACAGAAGAGTGTGGCGTTCAATCCTCTCTGCTTACCCCCGCGGAGAAACGGCGTGATGGTTAGTTAGTTAGTATCGAAATCATTACTTTGTCATTTGTATCCCTACCAACCCAGTATATTTATAGATGCCATCCGTATATCCACTTATCAAATGCTTCAAATCGCTTCAGCATCGTTTCAGAGCGTCTTTGCAGCATACCTTCATCATGCAGAAGGACTCAAGTCTGCGTTATATTATTTAATTAATTTTAACATTTAATTGCCTAATTATTTTTGTGACAAAAAATACGCGAAAGGAAACACAACAATAGAATTAAAATTATCAGATAAATTATTAACTTCATATTATCTCTTCGGGCGAAAAAATCTAATGCACATCTTTGGAATTCCGACATCGGATCATATAAATAACCCATGAATAAAAACCGACGCTTCGGGACGATAACATTGTTGAATTAGTTATTATCAAATGGAAATCAAGACGAGATGAAAATACAAGATGAGTATTGTCCGCCTATCTCTGCTGGTCCAAAAGATCCAAATATTCGAGATGAAATTGATATTCTCCCAGAGTACCATTTAGCATCATCAGGCCATTAATTAAATTACAATCCCTCGGATTCCTCCAGGTATTCCAGACCTTGGGAGTAGAAACGACGCGGGTATCCCAACAAGGCTTTATTACTATTATGTTTTCAAGCTTAATTAAATGTTGTGATAAGTGCACGAACATGTCACGTAGTTTATATTATCAAAGCCCAAAAATCCATCTTATCTAGTTCTCATATAAGAGGTAACCATTTGATCTATACCAACTAGCCGTAAGACAATCAATCAATCAATCAATATATATAAAAAAAAACCGTGTTTCCCTACCCGCCAAGTTTTCTCCACAACCAGCCACAACCACCCACCGGTGGTTATGGTGGTGGATAGCCCTTGGTGTCACATCGAAAATATGCGAGTTTGGTGGGGGTGGCTTTGGGTGGGTGGGAGTGGGTGACGAAAATGTGCTTTTTAGCACATTGTTTTGTTATGGGAAGGCCGCAAATGCTTTAGATTGTTTCAAAATAGACGCGCCGACTGTGTCGGTGAGTCTAGAAAGTTCCGGAAAAACCTGCTCTAAAAAGTTCTGGAAGGAGAAGGTTCTAGAAAATTCCCGAATAAGGTTCTAAACTGAGTGGTGGAATGTGTCGGTGTGTCTAGAAGGTTCCTGTACATTCGATAAATTTCTTGAAAGTTCTGGAAGGAGAATGTTCTAGAAGGTTCGCGAAAGTTCTATGACAATCCAAACAGTAAACTAAAAATCTACGCTGCGAAACCGCGCGGGCACAGCTAGTATTTTCTAAGAACAACATTACACATCTTCATCATAAACCATCGCCATGGTACAAGAAACAAAAAAGTGTAATTTACTGTACCAAAAATGAAAACTATATTCGGTTTAACGCTTTGCCAGCTTCCGCGCACCCTTTTTGTGCAGTGGCTCGGAAAAAAATAAGTGAAATCTATTAGAAACCATGGCACAATGACTAACAGAATATTTAACGAGTTTCTTATTTTTGAAAATTGATTAAATTCACAAGGTATAAAGATTTACAGAGATGAACTAAACCTTTACTTTAGGAAATGGGTTGGGTAACAGCGGAAGCATGTGCCCTCTTGCGTCTTTTTTATTATTATTAAAGTATTATTATTATTAAAGCGCGACTTATTTACCAAGACATTATACCGTTAAAGAATATGTTTTTGTACGGGTACGTCTCGAAACCGGTAGACCTTAAATCTGGTAGTGGGTTTTACTAAGTTAATTAACACTCTGTTAAATGCTATTATCTTTGTATATTTAACTCAATAGAAAAATATTATAATTTCTAATTCCCGGCTCGAGCGACGACTCACCACGGATAATCGGCACTCTAATATATATATATATATTTTAAAACTACATTTAAGGAAGCAATAGTCATTTTGGCACGATTGTACGAAAGAACGCAAATTACAACATCTCAAAATTACTTTCTTATTAAAAGGACGAGAATATACGATTAAACAGTATACATATATCGGAACATCGGTATCGCAATCCTATATGGGCCAATCTTATGTTAACATGGATACCTCTCCCGAATGCCGATTAATTCAAATACTTTGATTGATTGACGATATGACCAGAATCAATGGTTGCCAAAATCGAGATTTATTTCATTCCGATACGTCATATTACATTCAGGAATGCAAAAACTGCATTTCATATTATATTATTATTAAATTAAATAACTTTACTATTGACTAACGTATGTCATGAATTTGTTTCATATTTGAAATATTCAAAGCAAAAAAAAAGCCCTGTAATACATGTTCTCCTTCATGTAATATGGAATATTTTTTTATGATCTATGTATTTTATTACCGGTTCCTTCTAGTTTTTAAGTTAGTAAACATTCGGAAGATAATTTCTGGTTATAAGGTGAATGGAAAACTTATTCACGCAAACGCATCGCTAAACGAAAGAAGTACTGCGTGTGTTAGAATCAATGGATAATTCACAAAACGCTTTTATATTACTTAAATAGATGTCAAGCAGAGTTGCGTAATGTCTCCATGGTTGTTAAATTTTAACTGGAATGTATGCATATAAGAGGAGCTAAAATTACCACTTTAATTTTACGATGCTTACTGTACGCGGAATATGCAGTATTAATGGAAAATAGCGAACGACATCTACAGTCTAGAAAGTAGAGTATACGATAAATGCAATAAGTGATCTTTTTAGATACATATTCAGAAGAGTGATGATGATGATGATTCAGACGGGATACCTATCACAATAATATCGTTACAATATCACGGCGAATGAGTCGTGAACTTACAAAACCGTGTGAAATGATTTTTTACCCAAAATATTAAAAATTTGCATTGTTAGATATTTTTAAGATCAAGTATTTGCATTAATAATAAAGAAAATGCAAATAAAATTCAAAAATACTTGTTGTCAATTTTAGGAAATTGTGAAATTTATAATTTTTATAGAGATATTTTCAATTCAACATTAGTGATGGGTCCGCTCTGTACTCACTACTACAATGTAGTACTACATTACATTGAAGTGCACACTTCGCACGATTTGAAGTGTAGTGCACACTACAAAGTACAAACACCAAAGTTATTGAAAGTATAAACTTCAAATAGTACACTTCATTTCAAAGCGAACACTACAAAATACAAACACTTCAATGTATGTATGTATGAGATGAGTATGAGAAATATACTTTAAATAGTGCATTTTTTACGTGAAATTTTTGAATTTTGGGACCCATGAAGAAATTTTTGGGAAGTCGGTGTACCTAAATGAAGAAATCTCTGGAAACTGTAACAACCCCCCCCCCATGGTTTGAAAAAATTTTTGGAATAGAATGAAGAAATCTGGCTGGCGACCTTTTTTTTTTTTAGGTCGCCAAATGTTACTTTGAAGAAAATATCCTCATTTATCTTAAATATTTTTCTCGTTGATCTTTTTTTAAAGCTAGCCAAATTTTTATTTGGGAAAAAATACTTCACTTCATTTAAAAATTTACTTCACTAGTACTACAATTACTTCATTTCATTACTTCACTTCATTAATATTACAATTATTTCATTACTTCACTTCAATAACTTCACTTCATTTACTTCACTTCATTTACTTCACTTCAAGTAGTTTTTACAACAATTGTAGTGTACACTTTGTAGTCTTCAAACTGATGAACGTGTGTGTGTTGTAGTCTTCATTTTGAAATGTAGTTTTCCCATCGCTATTCAACATGCGTATTTTAAAGATAATTCACATTATTTGATCTCATTTGATAGAATCCAATGGCACAGCACTAAAAATATAACCATTTTTACAATTGATTGAGCAACATTGTAGATTGACATTTTTTTTTAAATATAACCATTTAAAATACCCAAAATATATTTGGAATGCTTAATTATGAGGGTTTTGACACGAAACTTGAACTTTTTTGGGGTCTTCTTTTATTTATACGTTTGTCACAAATCATTTGATATCATTTGTCTAAAATAATTATTTTTCCTTATAAAACTGCATTTATATAGGGTTTAGAAATAAACGACTCAATCATTAATGCCAAACCTATAAAGATTATTTTCTAAATAAATTCCATCCTTAGACAGTATAAGTAATAGACATAGAACAAAGGGGTGAATAAAGATACCAACCTTAGAACCACCATGGCACAACATCACTGTACATACTTGGGAGTTAAATGGTAGAATATATTTTTGTCACAAAACGAATTTCAAGAAGGAAACATTTCAAAATATTTACATTTTAAGAAAGAAGTCAAATCTTTGATTTTGGACAGCGATGTATTGTAACATTGCCCACATGTCTCAAATGGTTTCTGTATAATAAAAACTACTACTTTTAAATGGTTTCTGCTTACTCTAGTAAATACTCCTAACATAAGCTCGAGCTATTTATTGGTTCATATTATGAGGAGTTAATGTCACATTAAACTGTACTAAATTAAATTTAATTTATTATAAAAATCATTGCAATGTATTTGCTGTGTAAAAAAATAAAAAATAACTACTATACATAAAAATCCCTCCGACACTTTTTCTTGAAACTACGCTTATGCCGTTGCTATATTTTCATGATAATTATTTCTATGTATTATGCATTCACATATTTAATTTATTAATAATTTTATTTCGCACTGCAATATGTTCAGACGTATACTGTAAAGTTTAATTTTAATGTACATATTTCATATTCCGTTTCACATCAACAGAGGTATTGCCGTAAACGTATGCGACGACCATTTGTAATTGATGACATCTGACGACCATATTTTTACTGTAACTTATTTATTCTGTATCTATGTACTGCACTTAATAAGTAAGTCTCTTTAAAATATTTATTTCTATCAACGACATCTTTCGACCGTATTATTGATGAACAAGATTGTTATTTTGGTGATCGTTACCCCAACGCTTAAAAATAGAAAAAACGTAGATTTACGATATTCCGCCTTACTTGGTTATTACCACAATACTCAAAAACGTAGGGGACCTATTTATTTTATTCCCATGTAGTAGAAGAGTAGTCGTGAATTTACATGGTCAAATCAGTGTAATAGGTATATTGATTGAAATCCAAGACACGAAGCAGGAATTGCATCCTACTTTTCAGCACCCAACATTTGTACAGTGATGGCATATAAACCATTTTAAACTAAAACAGGAACATCAATATTTTGTAACCTATACACTGATTGTAATGTCGGACCTCCAAGATGTCTGGGTTACCTGTTTGTTAGACATCGAAGCGAAAATTTTCTCATCACGCAAACCATGGCAATTTGGAGTTTTGTCTAAAGTTTTTTATATTTTTTATGGATTTTATATAAAATATGTACTAATATTATGTAATAATTTTAATGTACATATAAACCATTTTAAACTTAAACAGGTACATCAATATTTTGTTACCTATACACGGATTGTAATATCGGACCTCCAAGATGTCTGGGTTACGTGTTTGTTTGACATCGAAGTGAAAATTTTCTCATCACGCAAACCATGGCAATTTGGTGTCTAAAGTTTTTTATATTTTTTATGGATTTTATATAAAATATGTACTAATATTATAAAGGGTGGAAATTAAAAAATCATTTTTGAATAATAATTCCGAAATAGGAAAAGACATATAAATACATGCATCACCTCCTTAAGTACGCTTTGCTCGAAATTATGAAGAAAGAAAATATTCTTGCTTATACATGATACTTAATATGTAGGATAGACTAATAGATATTTATATATGTGGAGTATTTGGTCCAAACAATGAGAGAAAGAAATGTATAGGGAGTGTGGTGGGATGGTTTTATATTCATCAGAGTACTAGAGTCAAACTAAGCAAAAGTTTAAACGGATGGCAAACAATATCTCTGGGTGAACTGGACGGAAAGAGGATGCTTATGTTTTTCGCATGGTCCTAAAGAGTAACTATGCAAAAGAGCGAGCAGACTTACATACATTCAATTTTAAATATAAATATAAATAGATTTGTGTTCATTTCAATGGTCACAATAAAAATATTCCGGCGTTAGATTTGTTTATAAGTAAGATATTTTATGATGTAAATACATACTGCATTTTTTACTCCCTTTATATTAACTCGTGGCGTCTGCTTGCTTGCTTGCCGCCTTGCCGTCAAAAAAAACTTTGAATCGATTTTTGACCCTTTTCCCGTGATTCAATCGAGCTGAAACTTGGCAAGTAGACTCGTGGCGACGATCAAGAAGATCTATCAAATTTTGGTTAAAAAAAATTAATAATTATAGTACAATTTCGGATATTTAGAAATTTTATTGGTTTTTTCCAATTAGAATCATTAGAAAAGTTTGATTAGAAACGGCGATAACGTCGCGGAATTTTTTCTAAATTTGAATTACTCCGTCGGTATACACAATAGGTACTTCACTACGAATGTCGAAAATCTAAATTGACTGACAAATGTTTTTAGAATTTAATCTTCAAAGCATGAAGTGTCTTATTAAAGCTCAAAACATCTGATATTTTAGAAATATATTAAATTCCTGTAAGTTTAGTGTTATGTTATATGTTTTAATTCGTCTTTAATTGTTGTTATATTTTACAAATAAAGGGAGTATAATAAAAACTTGGTTTTTATGGGTTACTGTTTTTACTTGAAGAGACTAGGTGTGGAACGAAATTTAAAAAAATAATTAATAAACAACTATTGTAAAAAAAAACATTCTGTCTACTAGGAGATGTAAAAGAATAAATACTTTCACTGCAGTATAAATGTGCCTTAAATATATGCCAGAGGAGATATTCCGCTGTGACCTTATCTCCTCTCTCAAAGAATATGTTTAGTTCATCTCTGTACAATTCTTACTAAACGAGTCAAACGCGTTAGAACCAGCCGTATCACCAGACTACCTACCGTGAGATTTACGTAGATTGATAGATTGTATTTTTTTATTATTACATTTTTTTATTATTAAATAACAATATGTTCGCTCAATACATAATTATTTTTCTTAGTAGGCACCTACTTGTATTTTTAATTTGTTCACCAGGGTTGCGTTTGGTCTAAGGCGATGTCTGTTCTATTCCTTGATCTATGGAAGTATCTACGAACTGTCATATAAATTTCGCAGTCATGTAAGTTTATCACTATTTAAATAAAATGTCACAACAGAAATAACTACGTGCATTGCTTCTCAAACTATACAATATAACTCATTTTGAAGACCTACTCATGCCGTACGGTTTTGGTATGCAGCATGCATCATAGCTTATGTGCTCATTTTCGGAGATATGCGCGAACAAAACTGTCAACAACTAGAGTTTTAGTGAATTATTAAGAATTTAAAAACAAATAATAATATTAATTTAGTCATCGGTCTGAAAAACAAATTACACTAGGGTCTACAAGCTAGTAGCAAAACCTTTACAGGTGGATTCCTGCCTTGACAATGAGTCGAAAATATTCAAGCAACCGTGACCGATGGAGATGTGCAATATCTAAATTTGCATTTTTTCAATATTCCTGTCTTATTTTTTGCAAAAACTCGAATTAAGTATTTTTTCTTCTTAAAAAACAGCAAAATTATTTTGTTGTGACATTATAATTATAATTTATAGAAATAAATTTTGTTTACACCACTTTTTTATTGAAAAAAATCAGCATGTTTTAGAGCCCATGGCCCCTTCGTCAGGATAACAAATGTATACGAACAAAATTAAATTTAAAAATCGAAATATAGATAATCAAATATTGAAAAGTTATATATGGAAAATGAATAATAATAAAGTACCTACTTAACATGAACATAAATTTAAAAGATAACTATTTGTAAAAAGGACCTGGTTATTTATAATATTCAATATACTATCAACACTTTTTCTTATTTCCAAAATTTCTAATTTATTAAACTGTGATTCTGTATAATTTGTATGTAAAATTTATAAACCCTTATTAATAATAATAATAATGTATAATGTCATCTATAATGTCTGAAACATGTTGATTTTTTCCAATAAAAAAGTGGTGTAAACAAAGTTTATTTCTATAAATTTGAATTAAGTATGTTTAGAGTAACTTATATCGATTGTGAAAAATTCATTTAAAGAACAATGCCCTAGTTAAGCTTGTGTGCAGTGACTTTGTAATCAATAAAAGTTCAATTGTTTTTATGATGTTTTATTTTGTCTCCCACCGCCGCGATCCCGTAAAAATATTATAAAATAAATAAATACTAAAATTATTTTAAAAGTTGGTAGAAATTAATTTGTTTCATACAAATCTATTCATTTCTTCCTAAAAGTGTCCAAATATGAAAATAAAAACCAATATTTCCCCAAAGTGATAAAAATATTGACTTTTGACAGAACTTTCCGTCTATTTTTTAGTGTTGGGATAATAAACACCACCACAAGAATCTTGTTATCCCGAGAACGATTATTTTTAAAAAGTAACAGATGTTATTAATATTATTAATATTTAAAGCATTAACTTTATGGTTAGACATTATAACAGATTGTTAGTTAACTTTGTAAAAAAAACTACCAGATTTTAGGTCTACCGGTTTCGAGACCATAATCATAAATCATAAATCTGACGCAAAAACAGGGGTGAAAATATTAAATACTAATAATAAAGGTTTAAAATTGAATAATTTAGAAAAAAAATTTACATCAGGGAGGCGGTGAATAATAGAGTACCCCTATTTAACAACCAAATTAATTTTCCATATAGCCCTTTGTTTAATTTAATGTTCAAAAAAGATGGGGTAACACCCACTTTAGACCCCGCCCCCTTTTACTCTCTTTGGGTAGATACCCGATGGTTCATTAGGCTAATCAGTGCATGTTTGTCCCTGACAAGACTAACACGCATGTGATCAATTATTGGTGGAAGAGTAACAATACTACGGTTGTAGTGGTGCAGTGTTGGTCCTGACGAAGAGACGGGTACGTCTCGAAACCGGTAGACCTAAAATCTGGTAGTGGTTTTTACGAAGTTAACTAACAATCTGTTAAGTAACAGATGGTTTGAAATACATAAACACCTTCGTTGTGAAAAATCTACATTTACAAATAATACAATTTAATTTATAATATATTACGGTCTCCGTGGTACGTAGGCGAATTTAATTCGCAACGGGGACGTTTGCGCAAAAGTATTTTATTACAAGAATATTATAAAAGTGCATGTAATTAATTGCATCTTCTTTGTGCATTGTGCAACGCGCATCTGCGGCAGAGCGGCCGGCGGATGACGCAACCTAATCGCAAGGAAAACACCGCATGTGAACTAGTGTAAACATTCTCGAGGAATATGGACCAAGAGTCTGGAATCCAGCGAAATATTAATTGGCTCATGACGCAAGCTGTCAGCTCGTAGGTCGTGTGAATCGTACGATATGATATTGTGCAAAAAAATGATACCGTGTTCCCTTACGGACGAGTCAACTGTACAATGTCCCTTGTCTTTTTATAATGACCCAATATTAAGGATAAATTATAGAAATTTCACAGAGATGAAGCTAATTTATATAAGAGAAAAGTGGCTCAGGAATTTTTTAATTTTTTTTTATTTAAAAAATTTCTTTATTGAAAATAAAAATATTACATACATACATTTTACATTGAATATTACATTTTTTTATACATGTTTAACTGTCCTCAGTAAAGTAATACTTGTGTTTGGGGACAGGAGTATAATACATAAGAGCATGATTGAATAAGTATGTGTAAGTTAATAATGGAACAGTGTAGAGAAATACAAAGATCATAAGATAAATATTAGAAACTCAAGTATACTAATTATACGTAGTATCGTCATTTTTTATAATTTAAACTATTTTTTGTTTTAATTACGTATATTCTATTTGTTTTATGTTTTTCTTGAATTTTGTATAGTGTTCTTCAGTTCTAATATTCAATAGTAAGTTATTGAAATATTTGACACCTAGATAAGTATAATGGTGTTGTGTGGCTGTTTTGTTATATTTAGGAATGTTTAAGCATGGTAATATTTGCGCTCTTTGGCTATGACTATGAGTATTATGAGTTTGTGGTGTATTAATATTTTTTGAGTGAATGTTTCTTAATGTATTTGTAAAATTGAGGTGTTTTTGTATAATCTGTCTAATGTTGGTACATTAATTTCTTTAAAAAGTAAATTTGTAGGTGAGCCAGCTCATACAACCTGTATGAGCTAGCTTAAGTGAACACTCAACATAATCCAACGTTCATCAATTCCATCGTAAGAACATCCACACATTATCAAATTTTTAAAGTTCTATATATAAGTTCGAAGCACGAAAGCTTCATATATTACTATGCTCTCTGCTAGAGACATATGTTGATTTTTTTCTGAGCCATCGTGTAAGGGACTTCCATTCACTTTTCTCGTATATACCTTTGTCTCCGTGAGACTTTAATAATTTATCCACAATATTTTCTTTTACCAAAGACTGAAATAACAAAAAGAAAGGGAAATATGATAAACAAACTAAAATAGTAAGCATTTTAATGAATGATGATTCTTATAACAGAATAATGCCTGAAAACTATTTTTAACGTTACACCAAAGGAGCGGAAACATTGTCGAACGGAATCGCTTCGAATAGTAAATAGTACATACCTACTTAAAAAATATATTTATATGTAGAAAAAGAATTTTTTTTAAATGTCATTTTTAAAATAATCGCATTTACCTAAGAATATTTAGCTAGTAATACATTTACCTTAATGTGTCATATTTAATATTTTTATTTAATTTATTATGTATTATTCACTACTGTTACTACTCATGTCTTTTATCTTAATTTACTCATATATGTATTACTTCAAAACAATTTTTATGTGAAATATAGATTATTCTGTATTCTGAGGAAATACGCTAGGTTATAAGTTAACACGTTCATAACTATCTATTTACACTCTGATACATATTGATGATAAAAAAAATAGATCCATCGAAAAATATTTATTAATCTAATTTGTTTAAATGTCATGTTTTAAAGTTGCACCACAAAAGGTGGATTCATTTAAAATAATTAAAGATGATTTATATTTTTTGAATGTGATAATGATTACTTATCGCTTGGATAAAGAAATGAATCATTTCGTGGAAAATCGATTGGCGCTGGATGCACCGGGCAGAGTGGATGCTGGTAGCGACCGAACACGGCCAATCTGGCTGGATTGCGGCCGTCCGTCAGATGGTCGGGCGCGGCGCGCGTCGCAGCCTCCGCCCTGGACCACTCGCCAGTCCCGGCGCGCGCGCGGGCATCCACCCCTGCCGGAGACAATACGGGAGGCAAAAAGCCGGGACGCTCCCTGGCCGCCCAGGGGCGCGCGGCCGGCGGCGGGAGAGCCGGGAACCGCGCCCTTCTCGGTAATCAGGTGTGGCCCTGCAGTCCTACCGACTCTGGACTTTCACCACTCGCCAGATTATCCCGGTGGTCCACCTCGTCGGTGGTCTTTCGATCAGAACTCTTACAGCAGAACACTCATAAATTAAACGTGTCCATCTTAAATTTTTGACTCCCGCGTGAATCAAAACCCGTCCATTCCGATGCAACCATAGGGAAAAAAACGCGGTACCTCACACAAAGGGAGAATTACAAGTTCACAGATTTCAACACAGCTTAATACTGGAGAAAATTTATATAACATACACAGAGTTGTCGAACATTGAGATAAGAACAACTATGTAAATAATCGATATCATCAGCGTAGGCTAACTGTTGCACAAAGTCGTCGAACATGGAGTTAAGAACAACTATGTAAATAATCGATATCGTCAGCGTAGGCTAACTGTTGCATAGAGTTCTCGAACATTGAGGTAAGAACAACTATGTAAATAATCGATATCATCAGCGTAGGCTAACTGTTGCACAGAGGTGTCGAACATTGAGATAAGAACAACTATGTAAATAATCGATATCATCAGCGTAGGCTAACTATTGCACAGAGGAGTCGAACATTGAGATAAGAACAACTGTGTAAATAATCGATATCATCAGCGTAACCTAACTGTTGCACAGAGTTGTCGAACATTGAGATTAGAAAAACTATGTAAATAATCGATATCATCAGCGTAGGCAAACTGTTGCACAGAGGTGTCGAACATTGAGATAAGAACAACTATGTAAATAATCGATATCATCAGCGTAGGCTAACTATTGCACAGAGGAGTCGAACATTGAGATAAGAACAACTATGTAAATAATCGATATCATCAGCGTAACCTAACTGTTGCACAGAGTTGTCGAACATTGAGATTAGAACAACTATGTAAATAATCGATATCATCAGCGTAGGCTAACTGTTCCACAGAGGTGTCGAAAATTGAGATAAGAATAACTATGTAAATAATCAATATCATCAGCGTAGGCTAACTGTTGCACAGATGTGTCGAACATTGAGATAAGAACAACTATGTAAATAATCGATATCATCAGCGTAGGCTAACTGTTGCACAGATGTGTCGAACATTGAGATAAGAACAACTATGTAAATAATCGATATCATCAGCATAGGCTAACTGTTGCACAGAGGTGTCGAACATGGAGATAAAAACAACTATGTAAATACTCTGTGCAACAATTAGCCTACGCTGATGATATCGGCACACCTACCCCAAAAATTCTTGAGGTCTTCGTAATGCCTTAAAAATCTTGAAAGGTCCGCCGAAAAGACGGGCCTGATAGAAAATCAGTAGAAGACCAAATACCATGGCCTTGTCCAAAATCTTAAATCTCCTAAAGTTCTTTTTGACACAACGTTGCATTCGAATTCGCACAAATTATTTGAAAAAAAAATCTAACGAAACGGATCATATAGGCGACATTTCTCCTTCTCTCTCTAACTCATCCTCTCCCCCAAATCTATTTTCTATTCAAATCTGCATCGCTTGACCGGCTGGACCCAAATTTTGCATGCATATTTTCGATGAAAAAAATAGGCCACATTTCTTCCCTAGGAATCTTTTCCAACCCAGCCTTGATTAAATGGAAACGTTGTTTTAATTAGAAGCTTTGCAAAACAATCGAACCTTTGTTACCCCCACAATTTTATTTTCAACTTAATCCTTAACCCGTGCAACGCCGGGTGCGACCAGCTAGTATACTAATATAACTAACATATTATTCGTATTATTTCAATTATTCAAGATGATAGTGTGTGAATAACACTACGGTTATGTTTAGTGGTATTAACATGCTATTGCTTGCCCGTAACTTGGCGTGCGGCGAATTTTGAACTAAAACCCGCCCCGCCCGCACCCGGCGGTAACCCCTCGCCCTGTCATTTAGTTCAATTTTGTATTTGGTCGGGAGCTGTGACATTTTGGTTACCAATATACCCTGAATTATTATGTCCACAACATCCTAAACAGTCCGGGTGGTGCAAGAACAATTGCCAATGAAGTATTAAAGTTTTGCGAAGCTGAAAAAGCGAATAATGGACCGATATTACCGTCTGACAGTTTGACAGATAGAACGGCCGCCATTACTGCAGGTTTCTTTAGTGCTGCCCGACCAAATTTCTGTATTTAATACGACACCGGTCACCAGACATTCTGTACATTATGTATTGTGTAATAAATTTACACCCTGACAACTTCTGTTACGCGACAGGGGCGCCCTCCGTCGCACGCCAAGCTATAGTGGTTTTCCTGACGAAGAGACGGGTACGTCTCGAAACCGGTAGACGAAAAATCTCCGTGGGTGGTTATGTACTAACATAACTAGCATTTGTTAACATTTTTGACTATTAGTAATGTGAAACAATGCGAGATGAAAAGTGCGTCGAGGGCAATGTTGCCGGCCGCTGGAGCCGGCGGCCACACATCGCGACCGGGAGCGCCCGAGAAGACAGAGACACGGCCGCGGAGCTTCCGAGATATTCGGAATTTTGAGTATTCCTCCACTCAATTGTTTAGCCTCAAATCAAAAAGTTAAATACAGATGAGACGGCGATAAAACTAAACCGCCCCAGCCGGCGGCCGACGGCGGATCAAGATACCATCTAATTTATACGGATAATCATTTGATACGCTTTTCGACGATTTCGTTCGCTTTTTTCGGCGTATACATTAAGGTGCCACCTCGGGACGCGCTCCTGGGACAGTTTTTCGGCCGTGCCCGCTGCGCGTCAGCATCCACCATTGTTACCGAGACAACGCGCACGCTCACTCGCGCGAATCGGTGATGCCAACATATTGTCGCGGGGTCGCGACCGCGGGAGGTGAAATGAGACACTCGAACTGTTAATTATACTATTAAGCTATTACTATTTGTAATTTAAAGAAATTAACTTTCAGAATATTTTGAGTATGTCCAAATTTTTCAGAACAGAACTGGATTGTTGTCACAGGGACATTAATAATCAATTAATGTATATTATAGATGTCTCACAGAGACGAAACTGTATATTTTTTTATTAAGGGAGCTTAAGCCAACCGTACGATAGGTTGTAAGTCCTATGTATACCCATAAAGACTTCTATACCTACTCTCCCTTAGTAAAAAATATACAGTTTCGTCTCTGTGAGACATCTATAATATACATTGATTGAAATTAACTTTGTTTACACCACCTTTTTTTTAAAAATAATTCTACATATTTCAAAGCCAATGGCTTCTTTATCAGGATAACAAATGTATAATAACAAAATTAAATTAATTGGCTTTGAAATATGTTGAATTTTTTTCAACAAAAAAGGTGTTATAAACAAAGTTAATTTCTATAAATTATAATATAATGTCACCACAAAATAATTTTGCTGTGTTTGAAGAAGAAGTTATTACTATTTGGTTATTCGTTTTTAATTCAATTAATCTTAACAATTAACTTCGTTTCAACCACTATACTTTTAAGGTATACATAGAAATTGAGGTTAATCGAAAGATTCAACAGTCTTTACATAATAATGAATCTATGATTAATAACCAGAAGTATCGAACCTACAGAATTATCTTCAAAAATTTCCCATTCACCACATCTGTATAGTGAACAAAAAACAAACAAAATTAATACTGTTTAATGTTATTATTAATTTGCTTTGTGGTGCACAATTTGTGGACCACAAATGCACAAAGTGGTGGTGAGTAGCTTGTTTATTGTTTCAGAGGTCAGTTTGTAGAACTCCATAATCACACATATGGAAATAAAAACAATTGTTTTTAAGTTCTACCTTTTTAATTTTCTGAGACACGTTTCGCCTTATGAGGGCATTATCCATCTAAATGTTTTACATTCAACAACTTGTATTTAAATGAAAAGGGTTAGAAAGAGTATATACTATATAATTTTAAGGATTAATTAAGGTTTTTGGATTTTCTGTATGATTCAAAGAAACAATTCTGTCCAAACACTAATGACAAATGATATTTACATAAAGATGAGGACAGAATTACAGCTGGATATAAATTTGGTGAGGAGCTTGTTGGTGTAGTGGTCATGACGCTCGCCTAGTGATCAGGTGGTCGGTGGTTCGAGCTCCATTCTAGGATAACAGCAAGTCAGTCCTATTTTCATAGCACAGGCTTTTGGCTTAGTTTGAGAATAGTAAGAATATTGATGCAACACTTATCCGAGTTCGCATCTCTATTTAAAAAAAAAAAAAATTTTCTCACTAAAACTTTAAACTTTGTAGTTAATTTCAATTCTAAGAAAATACGGCATGAGGATAATTAATTTGTGATTAATATATACATAAATCCAAAATCCTGGTAATAAAAGCAGGTATAATGTAAATATTAATACAATACATCGTATGAAATAATTTGTTTTTACCAAAATTAAGCATTTAAATAAAACATTAAAAATCATGAAAATATCGAAACAACACATCAAAATGATATATTTTGTTTATTTATTTATGATATTTTATTTTATAAAGGTAATTATAAATTTATCTTATTTTACATTATTATCTTGGCAATATATTACCCCTCCAAAAGAGTTTTCACTCGTGCTTTGGGAGAGGAGAGATTCACATTTATTTTATATAAAATATGTAAGTCTTTCAAGTTGTGCATAATAACAGCATGCATAATTATTATAATTTTTCTCTAATGATAAGCATCGTAAGTCATTATGTATTACAAGTTAATTGGGTTCACTATAATAGAAATGTAATCATTTGTAATTGTAATAATTGCTTACTTTTTTTAAATTTATAAAATTAATTTTAAATTTCTGGCTTGATTTGATCATCCGATTCATAATATATGGGGTATTAAAGCAAAGGCAGCAATATCCAAAAAAAAAGAAGAATGCGGTCACTGAAAATCACCTATTTAGAATGTACTGAATTAAAGATTTTTTAGGAAATATAGCATATAATTTTATAGGAAACATGATTTTGGAAGATAGATACATAAAATGACAGAACTAACTAAGTAACCATCACACCGTTTCTCCGCAGGGGGAGGCAAAGAGGATTTAACGCCAAACTCTTCTATCCTGGCACACCACTTTTGCTTCGGCCACATTCATACATCTTCTTATTCAAGTTCTACAGTTGTTGAGGCTTTTAACAGGGCCATCCTCAAATACTCGTAGTATCTGATCGTGCCTCGGTGACCGCACTCAAAATATTTTATTTTTTTTGGATATTGCTACTTTTGCTTTTATACCACGCGTATAATTTAATTCCTATGCATCCGTAGTGCGTCTGGGCCATTGTTGTTTTGTTTATATTAATTACTATTACTTGAGTGCTGTCTAACGCAATCAGGAGAATGTATTTTGTGGATAAAATATTTTTTTTACCTGGCAAATACATGTTCTTTTATAAATAACACTGACAGTTGGAATATTAAAGTCTTAAAAAAAGTTGTCCCATGGCAATGGTCAAAAAGTTTTTTTAAATATGATTTTAATATTTATTAATAATAAGCGGAAGGGTAGTGTAAGGGAATAATACGTAATAATAATAATAATACATAATAATAATAGTACCCACGCTAAAATACAGACGTCATGGAACACTAACAACACGAGCCAAGACCAAGGATTTGAAACCCGTGGAATTTCAGAAGAATTTATAAACCTGGAGCATTCAACTGTTTAATAAAAACGGACCTACAGGAGGCAGACGTGTGTCCAGAGTAGACTGGATCACAAAAGCGATTTCAAGATATGGATGGCGCTCTGTAGTGACGGTGGTAATGTCTTGAGTCCTGCGAAGCCGTTAATAAATTAAAGAAGAATAAATCACATTAGTTACTTATATTATATTTAAAGCATTAACATTGAGGTCAGACATGATAGCAGAGTGATAGTTAACTTAGTAAAAACCAATTATCGTTGTATTGGAAGGACATCTCGCAATTTCAATACTAGAATCAAAGATCATATGAGGTGTCTTAATAACAACAATTATTCCGAATTCGCAAACCACATCATAGAAAATAATCATAAATTTGACTCGAAAACAGGGGTGAAAATATTAAATACCAATAATAAATGTTAAAAATTAAATAATTTAGAATTTTTTTTTACGGTGAATAATAAATCACCTCTAATATATAACCAAATCAATTTTCCATGCAACCCTGTGTTCAATTTAACTTTTACAAGATGTGGTAATACCCACATTAGACCCCGCCCCCTCTAAGACTCTCGTAGATTCCTGGTCGTTCTGTAGGCAAGTTAGTGCATGCTTGTCTCTGACAACACGCATGTGATAAATATTGATGAAAGTTTAACAATACTGTGGTTGTGGTGTGTAGTGTGAACATAGTAGTGTAGTGTTGGTCCTGACGAAGAGACGGGTTCGTCTCGAAACCGGTAGACCTTAACCTTAGTGGTTTTTACTAAGTTAACTAACACTCTGTTATTCACATTAATTACACTAAACAAATACACTAAAAATTAACCCATAAAAAACAAGTTTTTACAATACTATCTTTCTCATTTTCGGGTTTCGTGTCTACCATATGCGTCGAAATCTCTATACAACTTACTGAATTGTATGAAAAAACCGTTAAAAATTTTAAAAATCCAAAATTATACTATAATTTTTTTTTAACGAAAATATGATAGATCGAGTCTACTAGCAAAGTTTCAGCTCGATTGGATCACGGGAAAAGGGTCAAAAATCGACCCAAAGTTTTTGTTGACGGCAAGCAAGCAGACAAAAGCTGACAAAACTTTCTTCCCTACGGTGGGGGATCCGAGGGGGTTTCTAAGTTTGTGAGCTTCAGGAGTCACCCTGTGGCCCTCATCTGGAAATGAGTGAACTTGACTTCACACATCGCCGACTCTTTAAGACCCTTACTGTCTGACATAATAAACTGACAACAATTGAGCCCTTGCCCGGAATAATGTTGTATCCAACACAAATACCAATGTTGAGTTATTGATGGAATTATGTTGGGTATGTTATAATGAATCATTTAAGGGGGAATACCTACCTACGAAGCGCGAAAAAATGCAATTTTTGTGAATTTTTTAAAGAAACCCTATATGAATAATGGTATTGATATCATTTCTACATAAAAGTACATACTTTAAAGAAAATTTTTGTTTTTTTTTTATAAAAAAATATTCAACATTGGCGGAAAATTCTTGGGTTCTGTCGACTGCCGAAAAAAGGTCCTCTGCGGTGACGACATCTGTGATCATTAGAATAAAAAAAAACAAACAGATTATCAAAATCGACACTATAATTCAGTCTTTGACGTAAGAGTTTTCGAAAATATAGATTATTGACAAAATGGCGGACATTTGAATTTAAATTAGCGTTTTTTAGGGAAAAATTCGGGTTAGTATGCCGATAAATAAAAATAAGTCGCTTAAAAAAAATCCTAAGACAAAGTCTAGACAATTATGTATAGAATAACCACTAGAAATTTCAAGTTGATCGGTTCAGTGGTTGCCGAGATATTTTGGTCACCGATTTTTAAAACATGGTTTCGAGTAAAACGCATTTGAAAATTGAACAATGAATAAACCGCGAAATTTTTCAACTTATATAAAATGATTTATTTCACGTCCGTAATATAAGTCCACCTTGCTTAGAATTCCCAAATCATCGAGCACTCTTCACAAATATAATAGAAACAGGTCTAACGTTTCCATTATGAAAGAGCCCGACCGGCAGCTACCTACGTGTAGCGCTTCGCGTAAATCAGCAAAAGGATGTCATTATTATCAGCTATAACTTTGTTATTTTTTTTAATTTTCACCAGATATTCTAGAGACCTCAAAGCTTTAAGAAAATGCAAAAAATTTAAAAATCGATTTTTTCGAAATGTCTAATTCCTCCTTAAGATAGGACAAGCGAGGAAAAAACTAACCCATAAAAACCAAGTTTTTATTATACTCCCTTTCTCATTTACTAGTTGAAACAGGTTTCGCGCTTACTCCACGCGTTGAGCTATTGTCGGGCGACATTACGAAAAACGAAAGGGAGTAATAAAAACCGTTAAAATTTCGAAAAAACCAAAATTATACTATAATAATTAAAAATATTTAAACGAAAATTTTTTAGATCATATCGTCGCCACGACTCTGCCTGCAAAGTTTCAGCTCTATTGGATCACGGGAAAAGGGTTAAAAATCGATCCAAAGTTTTTTCGCCAGCAAGCGACAAGCAAACGCTACGAGTTAAAAGAAAGGGAGTAAAAATATATAGGCTTCTGGCTGCATTTTAAAGTTATTATTGATTTGTGGAAGAACGTTGTATATTGTTTGTCAAAATGGCGTCGCCGCTCGTCAATATGACGGAGCGTGGTTTTATTCATATGAATAAAGGGAGAAAACGGACATCTAATGTTTTGAACTGGAAAGACATCAAAGCCTAGTATTTATCCATAAAAAATATTATCAAGCCCGCAGCTGTTTCAACAAAAGAGGTTTGTGGAATAATGTTGTACACGATTCGACAGTTCTGTTTATTTCATGACAATATTATTATGTCGAACGTACAAAAACCGATTTTACTCAATTGATTTATCCATATTGATACTCTATACTCTGTTTAAGGAGCCAAACGTCACAAAATTTATAAAACTGGGAAGACTTCGGTGGCTAGGTCATGTGGAGAGAATGTCCGAGCATCAAGCACCAAAGTTCCTGCTGAACTCAAGGCCAACAGGGCGAAGGCCAAAATTAAGATGGAGTGACAACATCCTCAAAGACATCTCTGCCTTGGAGCTTCGGAACTGCAGAGAGCTGGCACCAAACCGAGATGAGTGGAGGGAGATTATTGAGGAGGCCAAGACCCACCAGGGGTTGTAGTGCCAAGAGTGATGATGATGATGACACTTGAAATGCTGTTTGATAATGATGCTGGCATTACAGTGCTCTTTATGTCGTAACTCAATATAATGCCATTTCAAAAAGTTTATTTAATTCTTCGGATTTTTCACAGGATCGATAAATAGAATTTATATATGAGTAATAGCAGGTACGAAAACTATTCTTAATGCGAGATCTTAGCATAGAAGAGGTTTCGTAATCTCTATAATTAACGTATTTTATATGTTTTTTCCTATATTTTTCTTTTTCGCGGAGCTGGTATCTTAATGCACTGCTAAACCAACATGGGTATTTTGAATTCAAGATCTTTTTTTGTGGAGTGTACCGAGCTATCTCCCATAATGTATTATAAAATAAGTTAAGAGAATCGTTGCAATTTAGTTGATTCATTTAAGACCAATCAGTTTGAGCTAGGTCGTTAATACATTTGGCGTAATCAGTTTTACAGAAGTTGTATGCAGTATGGTTAGAATTATGTTGTAAAAAGTTTTCTCGGTTAATCATCGTGTTTATTTGGACTGGAGGATGAAATTTGTCAACACTTACCAGAGCAGTACCCGAAGACACAAGTAGTGGAGTATCAGACAATATTAAATCTAAAATTTTGGCGTTATAATTGGTTATAGAGTTAAATTGTTGAAGATTGGTTGTTGATATGAAATCCATGAAGTCCTTGGCTCTGGAATTAGATAGACTGAGCGGAGTCAGTCCAGCTCCAGAAGTTGTTGCATTGCACGTTATAGATGGCAAATTGAAATCGCCAAGTAGCGTGTTACGTGTTCTTGTAGTGGTTTTGAGGAAATTAATTTGGCATTTAATAAGATACTCATTGAATACTGCATCTGAGATATTAGGCGATATATAAACAACTCCTATATTGATTGATGTAATATTATTTTTTCCTTTGAGATCCAGAGGTCCTCGAATTCCGTAAAGAGATCGTTCCGCTGGTATGCTTAGAATGACTTCGTTTCTTTCGAATGACTAAGTTTCGAGAGATACAGAATCTATCATCGGCAGATGAGGTACTCGGATTGATACTTCACCTGTCGATGTGAGATTATATAAAGAGATAAAATCTTAGTAAACTCACGTAGAGGTAACAAGGTTAATATTAAATTTAATGATCATCAGTGCTCCTTAATTTTTATTTCAATATTCTACAACTTTACCAAATAAAAATGATTGCAATCATTAAAAATTCTTTCATAAACTACCGTTTTTTTTTTAAATATCACTTTTATTCTTGATATTTAATAGGTATATTATTCTTTAATTTATTATTAGTATAGAAAGTTTCTTTGAATTTGAAATATGATTATTTACAGATTCGATTTTTTTCCAACGCTTTTCAATATTAACTATTGGCGGACAAGCGAGAACAAAAAAATATTTCTTAGAAGAAAAAAATATTAGCACTTGTTTAAATCAAGGAGTTAAAGTAAGCCTAACATTTTTATATATAAATTAAACCGCTGGATCTCGCGTAAATGGAAGAAATACATTAGCTTTTTAATAAGTAAGAATTTAAAAAATATATTAAACTCAATTAAAACATGCCAGAGTGATGCAACGCTCGAAGATCCGCTCCTGACGTGAATACGTAATGACGTGAATATAGCAAAAAGTGTCATATAATAACGCGTCAGTCCCGGTACACGAGTGCGTATCACAAACACCCCTATTAACTTTTTCAAACGCATTTTGAAACAGCCCGGAGGACGACATGTCGATAATGCGAAACTCGTACGCTTGTCAACATGCAATATATAAATAGTCAACGGCAAGAAGCTAAATAATTCAGTCGAATATGGTCTCTCCCGCACAGCTGATGGACCAGCGGCAATCCGGGAATACTTCACCGCCTCCCTCCCTCCCTCACTCTTCCCTCTTCCCCACGCGGCGGACCACCCTCCCCCTCGCCGTCCGCCGGCCAACCCCTCCGCGAAAGCGCGTACACGTCGGATGAGTAAGCGAAGCCGGCGAGCGCACGAAAAAAAACCCGACCGGTGGGCAGCCCGTATCACATTATACGCCGCGCTCGGGTAAATTGGTACCGAGCGTAACCCTGGTGCTTCTGCAACCCTGGAGTATCGATATCGCCGCTCCCTCCTGAGGAATGTAACAAATACGCGGACGATCGCGAAGAAATTTGCGGAAAAAACGCATTCTATGACGAGGCGGCGTGATGATCGAAGAACAGTGAACAGAAAAATCCATATCGACTTTTTTGGATCGTTAAAAAGTGAAAAAAAGAAGACGTCTAATGGTATATAAAAAGTGTGTTTTTTCTCATTAATTTAACCTAATTAACTGTACGAAGTCGGTATAACGACGATTCTGATTTGCGATCGTAGAACAATGCAGCATGTGTAAAAACGTCGCTGTACTGCGCGACTATATTTGAGGTTTGAAAGGTATCAATTTTAAATAACTAACCCAAGTTTCAAAGGAAAATCTTTCGTAGTTATCAAGCTATGACATAAAATGTCTAAATAAAACTTCAAACTGCTCCACTGCAAACTTGAGAAAAATCACATGCGTCGTTATTCTACGATTATGACGACATATCGACGCATGTTTTGTTTAATATTTTCATTCATTATTAATTATTAATTTTCAACGCTTTAACAGTCTTTAAGTGATAATAGGCATGATGACAGATTTCGAAAAAACCTTCTTTAATGTAGGTACACGTCTCATATTACCGAAAACAACATTATATTGAACTAAGTTTTTACGCAAATACTTGCATTTTCATCTACCTACTTTTAATTTCGCGCGAAAAAGCCCGCAGGTGTCATGGCGTCTACGTGACGTCGAGCCTAAGTAAACATTGCATCGTGTCTGTGACAACAGTTCAAGAGACACGGTGATGGTTACATAGGCGTGACGTCATTCGTTCTGGCCGGTGTTTCACTTAAAATTTATACTTTTGTTTAATTAAAAATCTTATTAATCTCGATGTGTAATTAAAACTGGATATTTTTTAGAATCCTTTCTAAATATTTTCTTCTCTAAAATCACTTATTCTATAATTCTTAAATATTGTCATCATGCCTATTACGGTAGACGTATAACCTCACCAGGAATCAAACCGGAACAACTCTGTATGACAAGCCAGCGTCATTTTTTCTTGACTGATAGGATCGCCAATTATTAATCATTTACTGTCATGCAAGGCACATAATTATAACAAATATGGCGTTCAAAGCATACTGAGAAGCTTGGAAATGAGAACTCTTGGGGCCGGTTGTTTGATCAGTATTTAGGGTAATAGTTAGGCAAAAAGCAGAGATTTTTACGACAGAATCGCAAAAATCTATGCTTTTTTCGTTAGTGTTACTCTTACCGCTGATCAAACAACAGGCCCTTAGATCCATTACTGGAAAAAGGTTGAAGGACGTGATAAGGATTTACCGCATTAGATAAATATTTGAATAAAATCGACAGATGGTGAGGCAGTGGATTTTGACAAGCGTGAAGAAAAGATTTGACCTGTTATTAGTCATTTTACGTCGCCGCGATGAGAAGCCTATATTTAATAATAAATTAGAAAAATAAGAAAATTTATCGGTAACCTATTAAAATCTCAAGTGATTTTATACCCTTTTTTAGCTACGCTTGTTCGTTTGTTTCTCTACAAATTTAAGTTGGTATCGAAATATCAACAGTAACAGGAAAACTTCACCAGATGTGGCTTAAGTACAGTGAAAATACGTTTGTGATTTTCTTGTTAATAAGATAGATAAGTATTAAAATGATAAGAAGAAACATTGTACACGGACGAGTAGCTTGCTGGAATAGTGGTTATGATTCTCGCCTAGTAATCCAGCGGCCAAAGTGTTCGAGCCAAATTCCAGGACACCAAAAAATTAGTCCTTCTTTCATAGCACAAGCGTTTAGCTCATTTCGAAAATAATTAGAATATTGATGCGATATGTACTTCGTGTTCGCGTATCTATTTAGAAAAAGTAAAACCTTAGATTAAATATTTTCAGGAATTGAATTGTACTCTTACAGGGAGCTGGAGATTGAACATTTTCAGGAAGATTGTAGATTGCAAAGATAATAGAAGTGGTAAACGATCGATCCTAAAAAATATTGAAACAATTTTGTAGATTTAGTTAGTGATAATATTCAAGAGAAAAACTACAAAGATTGAGATATATATGAGAGAAAATTCGTAATTTTTGAGAGAAGCCTATATCTAGCAGCGGAGCGACTGATGATGATATTATATTTACAAGGCCTAATTGAGATAAGGGAGGACAGATTCATCTGATCACATTACATTTTAAAGATCCTAAGAGGAAGGAAGATAAAAAATAATTTTAACCTTTTGAATTGGCGGAAAATCTTAACTTTTATTCCAGCTTATTCTCATGATATAACTACTATCTAAGCGTAGTTTCTACGAGAAATGTCAAAAGATCTGCCAAATGTGAACATTTCTAACATTATAGCGAAAATATTGGCTTTAATTTAATATGTAACGTATAATATAAAAATGATATAAGTATTTATTTTATGTAATATTCATCACATCAGTGTTGATAATAGCAGTCAAGACATGATTATTATAATAGCACTAGCCAATGATAATAGACTGCTGCTAATTTAACATTTTAGATATATTTCCAATTCTCATGAAAAATCAAAAACTCCCAATATTGCAAAATAATAAATTGCAGAATATTTTAAATATATACTCGGATATCTAAGCGCTCGCGTTACGAAAACAGGAGCAAGTCGCTGGCCTCCTCGGACCCCGACCGCATCTCACCGCTAGACTAAACAAGCACGTCGTTGCTTTGTTCGATTCCACAATACCCCTTAATGGGCAAATATACTTGTCAATTTTATTACAAAACTCGGCTTGCTCCGAAGGGTAAAAACTGTAAGTGCCATCCACCGCAGGTCCGCGGCGAGGAGAGGAGAGAAAGAGCGCGCCTCGAGTCGGATCCAGATATAAGGAAACAATAAAACAAAAGCTGGTGAACTCCCCAGCCAATGGAGGGTTGCGGATGGCACGGGGACCGCATCGTAAGGGGCCGCCGCCGGATCTCGTGCCGCGTACAAATACTATACTCTACAACCGGCCGGGGCAGTACTACTACTACCGGCGTGCGTAGGGCCTTGTAAGGGCACGCGCTCCGGGACCGGATTCCTCGCGGGGACACGTCCTCGGGGGGCCCAGCCCCCACCCCCCCCGCCACGGGAGCAGGAGACGCCGCCGTGACAGCGACCGTTGCGGACGATTTAAAGGACATCGACAAAAGTTGCCACGAATCCAGGCGTGAAAAGACTGCAAGGGCTGAATGTGCAGCTTCATCGCAATCATCCCTTTCAGCAATTTGTATTTAATACAGCGGCATATCGAAATCATCCCTTTCAACAAATTGAATTTAAATGCCTATCGATTCACTCTTTTAACAAACACGACCTTTCCCCATTCCTGTTTCGTACTTTACTCCTTCCTGCATGTAACATCATCAGTTTAGAAGCTAAAATGGCAATGAGCAGAGCATGTTGCAAGGCATGATGCTACAGGATGAACTCCCAGAGTTCTGAAACCTTGGGAAAATAAAAGAGGCGTCGGAATACCTCAAAAGAGATGGGCCGACGATATAGCCGCTGTGTGGGGAAGAAATGGCTACAACTAGCAAACAAGGTGTGAAAGAGGCCTATAACCAGCAGTGGAGAGATGAAGGCTGAGTTTGGAAAACCACCCCAAAAGTCTCTCGCTTTTCTCTTTTCATTGATATTTGCTGCCACGTTTTCCGAAATTTTTTATTGTTTCATCAGTCCAGCGAGCCTGTCAATCTTTTGTTTCCTTTTGGGATGCCTGCATTCGTCCAGCGATTGTCCGGCCTCCGAGTGATGTGGCCTACCAATTGCCATTTTATACATCTTTCTATTCCTTTTTGCGTAATCTCTCTTCTATTGAGGGTCAATGTGTCGCAGCCGCACGTGAGCATGCGTTAATTGAGTACTTTTCATTTTAGATAAGTCCTTCTGTAGTTTTTATGGTACTATCCAGAAGAAGCTATGATCAACTACTCCAGTTCTGTAACACGTAAGACTATTCACTTCCTTCCTTCTAATAAATTTTCTTTTTTAAAAACAGCAATTTTCTTCTTCATCTACATATGTTATCATCTATTAAAGATTGGTTAACCATGTTTCTGTGTACTAATAATTAATCCAGTGCAAGATTAAGATGTGATAGTCAAACGTTTTACAAAAAAAGTCAGAAATATTGAAAAAAAAAATGCAAACTGATGTCGCATATCTGCATAACCATTGGCCATGGTTGCTCGAACTTTCTCGACCCATAATTAAAGCAGAAATCTACCTGTAAAGTATTGTGGACTAGCTATGTTACACTTTGTATTACCTACGATGTCTTCATCAGCAATTATGCACCATGCTAATCATCAGCTTTAGTGGCGACTACCGTAAATACATTAACAAAGGACTGTGGTCTCTATTGTTACGCATTTGGCAGCTTTCGCCATGTCATTTCCTTGAATTCAATTCGACTAGTATCGAGTACGCCTTATCTAGAATTGAAGTCCTGGGATAAATCAGTTTTCTTGGAGTTAATTTAGGAGACAAATGAACTAGAAATTAATTAAAGTTTAACTTAAATCGCTGGATGAATTTAATCGAAGCACCGTTCTTCAAATCGAATCAATTTCGTGATTCGCACTACTTTCCTGAATATTTCACAAAAAATAGGTAGGTACTTTTCTATTTCGCTCTTGTTTATGGTATGGCGCGGATTCCCAATTCGCTCGCTTCTATGGTCGTGCGTCGCTTTTCAATCAACTCTGAACTGCGCAGCACGATGCCCGCGTATTAACAGAGACCCGTGTTTTAGTAGTTTCGCGAAGCTGTAGAATTGTGCTAGACGTTTGTAGTAATTTCCATTTTAGTGTAAAATGTGTAGAGTGCTGCAAAATCCTTGATTACATGAATTCTTTCTGCTTCTACCATCTCGGGAGAGTATTACTTGTACAAAAGGCACTGTTTCAAAAACTATTTGGTTTATAACATCAGACATCTCACTTGCTTATTATTCTTCTATCAGAATGTACCATAAAAGGATGGATGGAAGAGAATAAAATTTAAGTAAAAATTGGGTATTTTTTCACAAAGAGGTGATTAATTTTTATTTATTTTTTATAGGCATTTATTATGGTACCTATTAAACTAATATTTTATTGGAAAAAAAACATAGAACTCGTCTTCCGTGACTGACATGCAACTAAAATGTAGCATACGGATTTTTTAAATGGATAAAACATTTGTTTAAAACAAATGATATCATCATCTATGGTTGAAATTTGTCATTCCCATGAAGTTTGTAGTGAATAAAGTAAATGGAGATATATAAATACCATATATACCATACGACTTTCCAAATTTGAATGATGTGGTGGTCGATCATGGGTGGAATCGCTGAACGTTACATTGTGTAGAGTGGTCAATTTAGCTAGAGTAGCTTGTTTTTTGTGTAGCTTTAGCCCCACTCCAGGACACTAGCAAGTTAGTCCTATTTCCATAGCACAAGCGTTCAGCTATTTATGAAAATAGTGAGAATATTTATGTAGCGCGTAAAATAAAATCCAGCCAATGACAGCCGTTTCATGGTAAAATAGGTGGAGACAACGAGAGAGAGCGTCCGCGAAAGACTTAGGATGACCAAACGAATAAACTAGATTGATATAGAATATTTTGAGTTTGTCCAAATTTTTTAAAACACAGTACTGGATTTTGTCCCAGGGGCATCATTAATAGATGTCTCATGGAGACGAATTTATATTTATGGGAAAGTAGGTATGGAATTCTTTTGGTGTTCAGAGGGCTTACGACATATCGCACGGCTGGCTTAACTGATCATTATTTGAAAGTTGTATATATTTAAGTTTTACAACCTGTTTCACACGTATGTTGTAATAATCATTAGCGCGACCGGCAAAAGCTTTGGATGCCGGTCGCGCTAGTGATTATTACAACGCATATATGAAACAGTTGTAAAACCCAAATATATACAACTTCCAAAAATTCGATAGACATGGTATTCTGTCATGGAAGTGTGAACGTTACATCGTGTAAAGTTATCATTTAAGCCATTTAAGCCAGCCGTACGATAGGTCGTAGGCCCTGTAAACGCCCAAAGACTCCAATATTCAATTCAATTTGTTTATTCAGTAATATGTACATTACAAACTTAAAAATATTATGAAGATGTAATTATATACAACAATTATAATAACATATACAGTAGCCGGCAAACATCTTGAAATTTCGCGACGTAGTGGGGGGACGTTTGCGCATCTACCTTTCTACCAACGAGACCCAAATTTCGTCTTCTGCGCATTCCCCCACTTAGCCAAAGAATTTCATGAAGTTTGCTAGCAACTGTACAGTCTGGTCAAAGGTGTAGGAGAATCCTGCTTCGGAAAACCCCTTCAGACACATGAAATATATCATTACCCAAAGCGATTTTGTTCAGCATAGCTGTGGCTCTTCCAACAGGCATAACCATCGGCAGGTTGGTCCTGCATATTGGAATGTGAAACAATCTATGCTAACAATCTATGTCAGGAACATACAAACCAATGCTCTGCATAATTTCAGTATTATCGATCGTACCGCGCAACAATCGATAAAAATGTGTAATCAAATACACATTCCTTCTAGTCTCTAGACTATTGCAGCCAAGCATACCCTGGAGAAACTCGGTTGGGTAGAGCCAAGGATAATGCCCGTACTCTCTCATGAAGAGATACCTCAGAAACTTCTTTTGGACTTTGTCCACCATAAGAGAATACTCGCTCTCATGCGGCCCCCAGATCATCGATCATATATATATAATATCGATTAGTAACCAAATACTTTGATGACAGGTGAATAAGGATTTTCATTTCTACAATACAAAAGGAAGCGACAACATAAGACTACCAAAGAAAAAGAAAAACACCTCACAAAATTGTGTGATGTATAAAGGTATAAAAATCTTCGATAGCCTGTCAAAGGAAATTCAAAACATGGAGAATATAAGGATGTTTAAACTGAAGTGCAAAAATTATAGTATAAAATCTTTTAAATGATTAGATGGAATGCAACATGTCCAAGTGAAATCATGTATTAGCCCACATTACGTGTGGAACTAAATTATTAAGATAAATATATATGTGAGTTGTCGGGGTGGCGTGTTTTATTGTGCGATACAGCGAATTGGGGCTTTTTCGTGAGCGAAAGCTCCCATATCGGCCCTACTCTTTCGCCGTGGAGACGGGCATTATTTCAACGCCGAAAAGGTATTCCGCTGTGCGGCTCGCGCGCCATGTGGCCATGTGCGCGCCGCGCGGCCGCCTCATTATGCGCGACATGTCCCCGGGCGGACAAAGTAGCGCGGCCCTTCAGCGGCGGGTTTTTATTGTCCCGGTCCCACAATGCCCCCGCGCGAATAATGATGGAGCCGCGAGGGTCAGAGCCCGGCCGCGAGGAGGAGGAATTCTGATTTGTAAGCAGCGCCGGGAGAGCCGGCCGGTCCAGCGCAGCCGCCACGGCCGTGCGCCCAGGGCGGGCGCGGGGG
>JADDOH010016825.1:0-29172 GCA_016648135.1 Agrypnia vestita
GTTTGCAGTTGCTGATAATAGACATCTGCCGTAATCGTCTCGCCAGATTTAAGAAAGCTGTAGTGAACGACACCAGTACTAGTCCACCAAACGCTCACAAGTAACTTTTTTGGAGTCATTTTTCGCTTAGGGCATGGTTTGGCTGGTTTGGCAGGGTTCAGCCATTGCGATGAGCGCTTCCGATTATCGTACATGATCCACTTTTCATCACAGGTAATGATTCGATTTAAAATCTCTTCATTATTGTGCCGGTTGAGTAATGCAACGCAGCAGTAGCAGTCAACGCGCGTTTGTTGATTTGCTTCACTCAATTCGTGAGGTACCCACCTTTCAAGCTTTTGCACCTTACCAATTTGCTTCAAGTGGATTAAAACAGTTTTATCACTAACACCGCAGCCTGCAGCTAACTCGGATGTGGTTTGCGATGGATCCGCTTCCACAATAGCCTTCAATTCTTCATTATCAACTTTGGTCTCCGGCCGTCCACGAGGCTTGTTCTGCAGGTCAAAATTTTCAGAACGAAAACGTTGGAACCAAAAACGCACTATGTTTTCTTTTGCGGCACCGTCGCCATACACATCATTAATCCTTCGAGCCGTTTCTGTAGCACTAGTGCCACGGTGGAACTCGTACTCGTAAATAACGCGATATTTCAAGTTTTTCATTTTGTAAACTGAGTGACGCAAAGAAAAAACAACTGAGGAAAAAACAAATGAGTTATAATTTTCAAAACACAAATACATAAGTAAATAGCTGTATAAATTTGGATTTGGAATTCCTAACCAAAGAGAAGATATTTGAGATCAAATTTGCCAGTACGCAAAACGCCAATTTCATATGTAAGGACCTAATATATATAAGACTGCTGCATATATAAATTGATATTTATTTATGCAGCATTCATATTTTAAAATATTTTTAAAAATTGCATCGGAAATAAATACTAAGGTTAGTTGTATTAAATACTAACTACTTGTTCGTGACTCAATGAGGGAATCCCTCACGTCTGCGAGGCGCGTGCAGATAGCTCTCCGTAGCACGGTTGCTTGAGTACTATATGTTTCGGTTTTAGTCGCATTAACATTCCAGAGAAATGTCAGAAGGTACAGGTGGAGTGGAACCAATAATTATTACGCTTTCTTTACATGCCAGACACTTAAAAATTTTGGTGAGGGAAACCCTCACTATGCCACTACTTCCGGGTTAAAAAATCCAAAAAATGGCTGCGGTACAGCAATTGGAAGCTGGCATGGTGGAGATAATCGGTTTAGTAAAAACTACTAAGCCGATGGTGTTGTGACAAAGGACACGGGCGGAAGCAGCAAAACAGGGGCCAATTGCATAACCAAATGTTATGCCTGGCCGTTCATCAACCGACTCATCCAGCGCCGACTCACTGTGCGCTCACAATGGCGAGCACCGGCGTCTCCAGCATCTTCAACTACAAGACTGCGGATGTCGGACCTTCGTCACCAACAACACCAGCAACGCCGACTCACTGAGCGTTGGCAAGTCAACAAGCGCCGACTCACCGCGCGCTCACACTTGCGAGCACCGGCATACCATGCGTCCTCGACTCACCGGACGGCGGTTGTCGGGCGCTCGTAACCAGCGACCAGCGCCGACTCACCGTGCGCCAACAACGCCGACTCACTGTGCGTTCCATTCTGCAACGCCGACTCACTGCGCGTTCGCAGCAACCAGTGCCGATTCACCATGTACCTGCAACCCGTGCCGACCCACCATGCACCAACAACCCGCGCCGATTCACAGAGCACCAACCATCAACGCAGGGGTGCCCAGGGGGATACGAGTCGCCCACGCTTCTCCGCCTGCACTCAACCATCACCATCACCAGCAACGCCGACTCACTGAGCGTTGCCAACTCAACCAGCGCCAACTCACCGCGCGCTCTCACCTGCGAGCACCGGCATATCATGCGTCCACGACTCATCGGACGGCGGTTGTCGGGCGTTCGCAACAAGCAACAGCCAAAAATAAATTAGAACATCGCGGAGCACCGAACAACCAGCATCGCAGCATTCCTCGCACCCACTCCACCCATCGAGGAAGCTGCTGGAAGGGGAGTGCAGTAGCGGTACCTGTTCAACCCTGTGCCATGTACCTATCGCCCGAAACAGAGTTTTGTTTATATTAACATAATAAAAATCTCCGCGATATAAACAAAAGGGTCGAGCCAGGGACTTGGCGACACCACACCAGTCGGGCTTCTGCCGTAAGATCGGGCAGACTTCCGCGCGTCATCTATTTCTTTGTTCGTCATTACATTACATATTACTTGTACATTTTAACTTGCTTCCGGGGCTTATCTCCGGGAAGAAATATACAGTAACAGCATATCGCTCTTTCATTCCATCGACCTACGAATATTCCCAACACACATATAAATATTATATATTATAATATATTATATTATATATATATATAATATATATTAGGTCCTTTCATATGAAATTGGCGTTTTTGCCGTATGGGCAAATTGATTTCAAATATCTTTCCTTTTGGTTTTAGGAATTCCAAAATCCTAAATCCCCCCCAAATTTATACAGCTATTTACTCATGTATTTTGTGTTTTGAAAAATAATAATTCATTGTTTTTTTCCTCAATTGTTTTTTTCTTTGCGTCACTCAGTTTACAAAATGAAAAACTTGAAATATCGCGTTATTTACGAGTACGAGTTCCACCGTGGCACCAGTGCTGCAGAAACGGCTCGAAGGATTAATGATGTGTATGGCGACGGTGCCGCAAAAGAAAACACAGTGCGTTTTTGGTTCCAACGTTTTCGTTCTGGAATTTTCGACCTGCAGAACAAGCCCCGTGGACGGCCGGAGACCAAAGTTGATAATGAAGAATTGAAGGCTATTGTGGAAGCGGATCCATCGCAAACCACATCCGAGTTAGCTGCAGGCTGCGGTGTTAGTGATAAAACTGTTTTAATCCACTTGAAGCAAATTGGTAAGGTGAAAAAGCTTGAAAGGTGGGTACCTCGCGAATTGAGTGAAGCAAATCAACAAACGCGCGTTGACTGCTGCGTTGCATTACTCAACCGGCACAATAATGAAGGGATTTTAAATCGAATCATTACCTGTGATGAAAAGTGGATCCTGTACGATAATCGGAAGCGCTCATCGCAATGGCTGAACCCTGCCGAACCAGCCAAACCATGCCCCAAGCGAAAATTGACTCCAAAAAAGTTACTTGTGAGCGTTTGGTGGACTAGTGCTGGTGTCGTTCACTACAGCTTTCTTAAATCTGGCCAGACGATTACGGCAGATGTCTATTGTCAGCAACTGCAAACCATGATGGAAAAGCTAGCTGCTAAACAACCGAGGCTGGTTAATCGCTCTAGGCCACTGCTGCTTCATGATAACGCTAGACCACACACTGCACAACAGACGGCTACCAAATTAGAGGAGCTTCAATTGGAATGTCTAAGACATCCACCGTACTCTCCGGACCTTGCCCCAACAGATTACCATTTTTTTCGAAATTTGGATAACTTCTTGCAAAGGAAAAAATTCAACTCCGATGGGGCAGTCCAAACCGCCTTCAAAGATTTTATTGATTCCCGTCCGAATGGTTTTTTTTAGTAAAGGGATCGATGAACTACCTATGAGATGGCAAAAGTGCATAGATAGCAATGGTACATACTTTGATTAAATAAATATATTATAATAAAAAAAAATCGGCTTTATGTTCCTCCCATACTAAACGCCAATTTATGTAAGGACCTATATATATATAATATATATATATATATATAATATTATATATATATAAAGAAACCCCGTGTTTCCCTACCCGCCAAGTTTTCTCCACAAAGTAGCTGCTGTACATTCGATAAATTTCTTGAAAGTTCTGGAAGGAGAATGTTATAGAAGGTTTGCGAAAGTTCTATGACGATCCAAACAGTGTACTAAAAATCTACGCGTGCGAAGCCGCGCACGTACAGCTAGTATTAAATACAACAAAGGTGTAGTGGAACGTGAAGCGACAGACTTACGACGTTTTGGCGAGCGGCATCGATATCAGTTGTATTGTTTAGAATTAAGATTGTCCGAAGTTGTCCGGTGTCGACTAACTTCCTGCCTCATATTATAAACACGCCTAATTGTTTACTTTCCAGCCTCTCTGGCGCCAGATAATGCAATCTAAACTCAAGTTTCACCGCCCGCTCGATGGGTCATTATTCGCGGTTAAGAACAACCTGCCACCATTTTGCCATGTAGATGCGAGTGAATATGCGCAGTTGGGTAAACGAAAACGATAAAAGATTCCAAAGGTGTCATCCTATTTTTTAACCGCTACAATGTTTTTGTTACTTGACAAGATAATTTAGATTTTTCATTTTTATGAAGAAGGCGATTGTTCATGGTTTTTTCTATTGAAAAAGTGTAATAAAATGTGTACTTACGAAGTAGATCAGATAAGGTTTAGAAGTTTTACCTTCATCCCCGATGGATGATCATGTCCGTGGCGCGCCCAGCAGTTAAACTTTCTTCGGGGAGGAGGGGTTGTGCATGTCCATTGATGTCAATGTTCGTCATCTCTGGGGTTATGTAAATTACAAGGATTTGTAAGTATCCCATGATATATCCCGTATCCCAGTTTGACTTTGTAGGTAATGGTGTCTATTCAGTTCATAGAGATGTTTTTTCAATTTGCTCTTCAATTGTTCTGTATCCTGTATCTTTTTAATTTCGATTGGAAGATTGTTAAAAAATTTCATGCCTGACTAGGTAAGTACCTATATGAAGCCTTGTTGATATTTTTTTGTATTGCATTTTGGGATTTTAAAATTGTCTCTTAATCTTGTTGTTGTTTTTTTTTTAGAATTTTGCCTGATCGTTTTCTTTGATAAGTTGCATAATTGATACTCTTTTGTATATAGATTCCACCTTTGGGACTGGAAACATTTTGAATAGTGTTTGTGTGGGGAATGTTGATTTTTTCAAGTACGACATTAATAATTGTTCTCTGAATTACTTTAATTCGATCTATTACACTCTTCAGTATTAAGGAAAGATTTGGTTATGAGCTGGAATCATTATTTTGAAACCTTGTGAATGTAATGAAAAATATTTTTGGCCTTCTACTAAGGGCCGAGAAATTTTCGTTTCGTAAAAACGTTTCATAAATAAATAAATAAATAAGACACATTATATGACAGAAATTAAATATTAATTTTATTTGACTTTTTTTATTCATTTACTTATTTTTGGAATTTGTGAGGGAGGGGGGAGGTGGAAGGTAAGCCCCTTCACTCAATGAGACATTTTCAATAAAACAAGTGAGTACCTATTTCAAAATTGTTTATTTTATTCTTCAATAAATAAATACAATGCTTTAAAAAACAACTTCACCTACCCACCATAGAGAGACATAAATCAGGATCATTAACAAGCTAACTCGAGTGCCACAAAAAATTAAAATATATATTTTTTTAAGAGTAATAAAAGCTTATCTGTTCCTTTGGGCACCCTTCCTTAAAATTCTTTGTCTATGTTTATACCTTAAGTTAGGTTATTTAACACATCAAAAGAACAACAAAAAATAAGAGACTGACTGTGCATCAATTTGGGTGGATTTAGAAAATGAATGATTTCAAAGAGGCTATAATCAACCTCTTTGGAATGATTTATATATTACTGTTGTCGATTAAAGCACCTAGGCAGTAGAAAATCCAATGGGAGTTTTATTCTACAGGTATAAATAAGTATGCTTGTAAATTATTAGCAATAGTTTGTAGAACTAAACAGCTTTTATTTATGTAAAGTTTATTTTCTCTAAAGTTGTGTGTAGTTGAATTTGAATGTATAATGTTGAATGTATATATAATAAATCGGTCGTTAGTTTTGGAACAACCGATTATTAGGTTTTAATGATACAATTATTTACGTAAAAATATACAAAACCTCCCCTTTGTTAAAAATAGATTTAAAAAGTAGCACTCGTAATTGCTAGACTAGATAGCAATGTAATCACAATATTAAGGCTATGCAAAAAAATAAATCAACCATAAGAAACTCTTAACTTCTAATCCAAACTAAAATGGTAAAAATGACTACTTTAAAAACTTTAAACACAATACATGTAGGTAATTAAAAATATTTATTATATTTTTCAATTTAAACTATTTCCTCTATAAATAATTGAGCAAATAATGATTCTAAATTAAAATACTTAAGAAATATACATATACGAGGTGTGATCAAAAAATACGGCAAATGATTTTTTATAGAAGCAACTGCTGACGCTGCATTAATGTGAAGTATCGATCCCGGTAGCCTGTTCTTTTGATAATAATAGTGACAAGTAAGAGCAAGTTGCGATCTATCATGCCACTTCCAGAGCCCGGAGAGTATACCGTGTGTGTCGGGCATCATGGATTTCTAACAACGCGTGTTTTGTTTTAAGTTGTAAAAGAGTGCCATAGAAGTTCATAAAATGTTAAAATCAGAGCATGGGGATAATGTGATGACCATAAAGACCGTTTACAAGTGGTGTGAGTGGTTTAAAAACGGAAATGAGTCTGTTCAAGACGAGCAAAGGTTGGGACGTCCTTCGACCCCAGAAACAGATTAAAGTGTGCAGGAAGTCTCAAGAAGAAGGCTCACACAGGCGATTGACTATTCGAGAGCCTTCCGAAGAACTGAACATCTCGTACCGGTCCGTACAAAGCATTTAAACTGATAACGCATTTAACTGATAGCAAATGACGCGTGCTACATCACGATAACGTCGAGTCACATTTCGCTTCTTATGTTCTGATCCACGAGTTATTAGCCGAAAAAAAATACTGTCGGTCCACATCCGCCTTAAGATACACATGCTTATTAGTGGCACGTGAGCATGCGCAATATTGACCTTCTTTAGCCCTTGCTTATTAGTGGCATGCTCAAAAATCAACCGCCGGTTGATTTATGAGCATGCTAATGTCATTCACCATGAGAAGGGGTATCTTTTGAGCATGTGTGAACCGGCTTGCTTATTAGGAACATGCTTATGTCATTCGCGGCTATTATTGATTATCAATGCGATCTTCTCAGTCCAGTCTCAGTCAGACAGATGAAACAAATATGGCGCGTTGGGGAGATGATAAAACATTATTTTTCGTGACTTATTATAGGAATCACGAATGTCTGCGGAATACTCGGTCACCGCTGTGTAAAAATAATATAGCAAGAAATAATGTTTATGAAACATTATTAAAAGACATTAATTATTCAAATCTTACAATAAAAATTATAAAATCTAAAATCAAAAATATTTTGATTTATTGGTTCACTTGAATTTTCTATTTCAGTCTGCAAAGTTTCAATTTTGAACTAGAGTTTCTCTCTACTTTATGACATGAGCATGCCACTAATAAGCATGTATGTTTGATTGTAGCTTTGAGCATGCTTATTTATGAGCATGCTTAAAATAAGCATGCTAATAATGAGCAAGTGTGTATAGTTGCTAGGGCATGCTAGTTTTGAGCATGCTAATGAGCATGCCAGTAATAAGCATGTGTATCTGTACCTTTACTCCTCGGATTTAGCACCATTTAACTTTTGGGTCTTCCCAAATATAAAAACCATGATTAATGGATTATTTTTCGACACCATTCCCGACATTGAGAAGGCCACGACAGAGCAGCTGAAGGCCCTTCCGAATGAAGCCTTCTAGAATGCTTCCAATCATGAAACCACCATTGGCATAAGTGCATCGCCAGCCAAGGAGAATACTTTGAAGGAGATAAAGTCAAATTCGTCGTAAACTTATTTCGTTGTTTGTAATTACATTATTCACCGTTTTTTGATCACACCTCGTATGTTTGCAATGTCTCAAAAATAAATGGAATGCAATTCCATTATTTTATTATAAATGCAGTAGAACCACCACTATCCTAGGTTAAATGAACTAAGCTTACTTCAGATGTTCAAAGTCTTGGTTTTTATGGACAGCTGCGCGGTAAAATACTGTGTATTTATTTATTTTAAATACATGTGTAGCGTAGTGTAGAAAATGTACATGTTTATTTAAATTAATTGTTTCAGAGGTAAGTTTATAGAACTCCATAATCACACGTACGGAATCTGATTTGATTGATAATGCCCTCACAAGGCGAAACGCATCTCAGTAAATTAAAAATGTAGAACTTAAAAAATTTTTATTTCCATATTTACATTTTCATTTACGAAAACTTGTTATTTCTTATCTATAAGTCTATTATATACATTTATTTTACAGTTGTTCCTCATCTCCTTGCTGCGATATTCCATTCTAATCGACATTCATCTGTGGATACATATTGTTGTCGATCCAATTATTTTTGAATATTTTCTTACTTTTTTAAGTGCCTTGTATTATGAAAAAAAAAATAGGTTTATGACAGCTGGTACAATCCGGCTGTCATAAACCTTTTTTTAAAGCTTTATGACTAAGCTCCGACTTAGGTCAGTAGGCAAGTACTCACTGTCACCGAGCCAATATCTATATAGGTTACTAAGTTATACAAAATGACATTTATTATTAGTAGGTATTAATAGGTCCTTCATACAAGTCCTTGTATGTTGTCTATCAAGCACTAATACAATGAGGGCAGACCCACCGCTTAGCCAGGACCGTTTTACAAGCAAAAGCTCCTACATCGGTCCTACTCATTCGCCGCCAGGTTGGAATTTTTTAATGCAACCCAGCATTGCAAAGCAGAATTGGGCCGCACGGCTGCCATCCAAAATTTTGCCCTCACTGTCCCGTCAGTTTACTACTTTATTATTTAAAAAAAATATACATAAACCACCGAAATATTTCAATACATTAACACAATCTATAAGCATATACAAAACACAAAGCGTATAATAACAATATAAAGGCACAAAGGATACACAAATAGGTCGGGACATTTGAGGGTATAGGAAAAGAATACTCCCCTTTGGCACTAGCAAGCACTAATAATAAGAAATGTCGGAAATCATCCCTTCTTGAACTTGATTAAAAGTATACTTATCGTCAAATAAATGACGATCCAGATACCAGTAGCCACAAACCCCAGATACACATTGGGAACTTCCATACCCCACCCCCTCTGCAGGATAGACCTCAAGCTCTCGGTGGATTGAGTCAGTGGCAAGAGGAAGCTGATGTGCTGGAGGATCTTGTGCATGCCCTCCACGGGCCAGATGATGCCGCTCAGCATCACCATGGGCAGGAAGGATCCCATGGACAGGTAGGTCGCCGTTTTTTCTGTTTCACACACGCAGGACACGATGAATCCTGAAACCAGACCAGTATTCATATTTAACCTTTCTACAGGGTACAACATGAAAGTATGTTGCATTCAAAACAATAAAATTATTTTAATTCTGTATATTCATTAAAATAAAAGGAACATAGAAAACTGAAGTATAAGAAGTGGAAATCGTTTCATTTGAAACAATGGAAACTGAAATAATTTTTCATGGCAAACTAATTTCATGTTGAAAGAAATTGAAAAAATCACATTTTTAGTGTTGTATGTAACAATTAAAATGGTCATGATATTGCTTGCCCAACGTAAATTGACGTGCGGCGACTTTGTAACGTTAACCCCTCGCCCTGTCATTCAGTTCATTCTCGTATTTGAGCGTGAGCTGTGACATCTTGATTTCCAATATACACTGAATTATTATGTCCAAAATATCCAGTCCGGGATAGTGCAAAAGCAATTGCCAATGAAGTATTAAAGTTTTGCGAAGCTGAAAAAGCAAATAATGGACTGATATTACCGCTTGACAGGTTGACAAATAGAGCAGCCGCCATTACTGGTTTGTTTCTTTAGTGTCGCCCGACCAAATTTCTATTAAAGGCTCCGACACCAGTCACCGATTCTATACATTACGTATTGTGTAATAAATTTACACCCTGGCGATTTCTCTTACGCGACAGGGACGCCCTCCCTCGCACGCCAATTTATACTGGTACGTATATAGTAGGTATATTTAAGCAAACACAAAAAACGTGTTCCCATTACTTATGAAAATATAAATTTCACATTTTATGTAAACTATATGGAATAGAGTTGTTACGATTATGAACAAGCAAAAGATGAAGAATAAATCATACCATATGTCATCCCGCAGAACCCGGTAATTAAAGTTAGTGTAAGCGCCAAGATGAAGGGCCCTCTGCAGGTTAATCCAAACACTGCGAAGGCAAACGTCATAACCAAGATTGTCTGGACGATCATGATGAGGAACTGACTAAAGACGTGGGCGAACAAGATCTCCGTACCTAGAATAAATTGTGGTTAAATAAACAATATCATGGTTAAATTTAAAACCAACAAAAATGCGAGCTAATCAGGAGAGCCGAGGGCAAGGTAAGGTAAGATAGGTGAGGATCATTTGTAAATAAATATTCACTAGTTGGAGAGGCACAGATGAAGACGAATCAACTATATATAATCAAATTTAGATATATATATATATTTTATCATTTATCAAAGTTATATTGTAATTTCATCAGAAAAATAATCTCCATCCGAATCGGTACACTTGTGGGGGGACTTGGTATTTATTTACACCGTATAAAATAGGGAATCTCAATGAGTATAAGACTATATCAGGTCTCAGTGCTATAGCGAAAAATTTTCTTGGGAACATATACTCGTATATTAAGTCGGGTCAATAATCAGTCTCCAGTCTTGCATTTTTTTTGACTCCTCTTACTTTTTCCCGAGCCCCACAATGTTGTAACATTCTCCTTGAGTCAAACCTTTGTTTGCTCTAGCTATAGCCACGCTTACACACTCCCTGAGTACCTTCAGAACTTTTTCATGTTTATAAGGGCCGGTTGTTTCAAGTTGGATCAAAGTAAGCGTTCTTTTAAAGAATAGATTTTTACGTTCTCCACCAATCAGACGATCCGTTTTCGTAAAAATCTATGCTTTAATCGACCGCTTACTTTGATCGAACTTGAAACAACCGGGCCTAAGTGTATCTGCTGTCTTCCAGAGTAATTTTACATCATGTGAGGATGTTTCGTGACCGTCGCGCGCCGGCTGCGAAATTATTTTTGATTGGTCGAATCTGGCGTCCATGACCTGTTTCAACTCTCGTAGCTTCTTCCTGATATCTCTCTTCTATCTTCAGAGTTTTTCCTTAAGAGTATTATTCTTATTTTGAAGTTGGGATCAGAATATCGATGCGACAGGTGTTACGTGTTTGCATCTCTATGAAAAAAATATATATACATGAAAAAATAATATTCTTCTTTCATTTTACCATTCCATTCAGTGTTCAATCAGTTAATAAAATAAATAAAAGAGAAGCTGACCTGTGACTCCAGAAACGAGGGATCTTTCCAGAATACCTTCGTTCCTTTCGACTAACATGGCCGCCGAAGTTAAAGCAACAGCGAGGAAGAAGATAACCCTGGAACCATAAGAAAATTAACTATAATATGGTTATGCAAATACGACTTTAGGATCGACCTCTCTTACTCTTAAGTACCTACTGTATATGCAAATCTTAATTTTAAAGAAAACAATTTATGGATTTCATCAAAATAATATCCGTTATGAGCTATGAAGCTTTGAAATATCAATTATAAATATTTAAATGTCAAAAAATAATCTGTATTGTTTGTTCAGACGTATCTCATGAATCATCTTCTGTATGTTAATTTCGCCGCTGTAATTATAAATGAGTAATTATTTTGTGTAAAAATTGAAAAGATAATTTAATTAAAAGATTATAAATATGTTTATTAATGTTAACTCAGTTAATGTATTAAACTTACGTCAAGATAACACCCGGACTTGCAAAGTTTGTGAAGTCAGAATGCGTCTCCCCATATATTGGATCGTTGAACTGTAAAAGAGATTAAAAAATGGATAGTTATAATAATAATAATAATAATAATAATAATAATCTGATTTAATAATTTAACAATAGTTAAGGGTTATGTTATGGTCGTTCGATATATGTATATTCTAGTACAGTCAATTCCGCTTAATTGGGACACCGGTTTATCGAGACCCTCGGTTATTTGGGCCAAATCCAAAAAAGGAACAGAAATAAATAATGTAACTATCAATAGTTTACTTAGGTTATTTGGGACACCATTCTGTTTAATAATTGGGACTGTGAATTAAAAATTAAAATGCCATTAAAGCCAACACCATACAAAATTGCTTTGCTGCTTCTTGCTTAAAACGTTTAAAGATGTAAGAAAATTTAAATAACACAGAAAAGGGAGTCAGATGCATTAGCTATTCGTACCCGGCATTGCACGGGTTAACCCGTTAAAAATATTAATACTTATGAATTAAGTTGAAAATAAGTTTGTGGGGGAAAAAATAAGTTTTTGCAGAGCTTCTAATAAAAGCAATGTTTCCATTTTGTCGAGGCTGGGATGGATGGGATGTCTACATATATTTGGATGGTTTGGGATTAATATATATATATTGAAACGGGCTTCACGTGAGCTCGCCTTGGTACTGCTTGGCAAGAGAACACTCGACTGCGGCGGCGAAATCGCTTCCTAGGTTCGCCAGGAATTCGAAAATGATGCAGAACACCCTATACTTTGCAACAAAAAATCGGCGTTCTATCTCTTCCACGCTCGGAAATAGACGGACAAGTGTATGTGTGCGTTCCACCGTGGCTCCACCAATTAGCGCGGTAACTACCACAAACAAAGTATATTTAATTCGCTTATAGACACTCACATATAAAAAAATATTATTAAAGATCTGAATGCTCTTTATGATATTCTATATGGATAGAATATTCAAGCAATCAATATGTGTCGACCTTTGTCGCCAATCTATAGACAAAAGCGTCTCCGTTAAGATGTACTCTTACCTTAACAGGTACTGTGTATGCATTCTCAGAATAGTTGCAGACTGTGGCGAGCTTTTTGATGAAATCGAAAAACGCTTCCTGAAAGTCACGGAGGAGAAGAAGTTCAATTTGCTTATCTGTAATACAAAATGGGTTTGGAAGAATTAGAATATATGAAATATAAAACACATAACATATTTGAAATATAAAAAAATCATACAAAATGAATCAATCAGAAAGATATACAAAAAAATATATTCGCCTAAAAAATGTTTGGATATCATCGGTATGCGACCCAGAACTTCTATAAATTGGTGCCGAGCATTCGAATCGGTTTCTCTGTAAGTATTTAAACCGATTCATTTTATATGTTTTTGTCGTCACTCACACAAAAAGTTCAGTTAGCCCAGTCGCCTGTTTGCCAAATGTGCCTAAGTTCTCTGTTAATTCTTATTTTTGGTCAGTTTTTTGCAATAGTAGGATTTGCATAAACTATAATGACCAAAAACATAGTGTGGAGCATTCAACGAATCCTGCTTCAGTTCTAAAACTTGTCGCTGAAAAGTATTGCTAGCTTAAGCATCAAAACGTTTTACAGTATCAGTAACTGAACGCCTTAAGCGCAATATGTATGTTGTTTTGAACAGCTCTTCAGTAATGGGTAACTTGTATTTCTCGTTAGTTCATTTAATTTTGTGCAGTAATTCCGCAGTAAGTGATTAGTGCATTCTATCTTTTCCACTTTCCATAAGGTTTCACTTGTTTTATATTTTTGTGTGTGCTTGTTTCACCGTCAGCTGTGAATGTAGAGTGTCAGTTTCTAAGTTTCCATTGAATTTTTAAAACCTTCAACCCGAGCAGTTGATTCCATCCCACTAGAAGAACCTGTATATTTTTTAGAGCAAATGTTATCTGGGATTGTCTACTTTCTATTTTTAGCTTGAGCAAAAGCCATGCAGTGCTTATTTTTTACCGCGTATTTATAACTTTCTTTGTCTTGTAGCTTATTATTTCATTTTCACTAAAATAAAAATGATTGTATAAATTTAATTGGTCTCGAACATTAAAAAGGTAGCAAGCAAAAGTTAGCAATAATATGTAAAATTCAGTTGGTAAGGCCAGTAAAACAATCAAATCTAAACCCGTACCTAAAGAGGAAACTGTGAATGTCAGGCTTCCTAAGACAAATATTTTGATATTTTCGGGAGATTTTAAACAATGGCCCGAGTTTCACGACATTTTTAACAACTTAATACACGAAAACAAAGGTTTGTCCGATGTCGAGCGTAGGTAATACTTTTTTTCAAGCTTGTCTGGGGACGCCTTAGGTCTCATCCGGACCTTTTCCTTCCAAGGAGCTCATTATCTCGAAGCTTATCAAATATTTGTCTCTCGATATCGCAACACGCGCGAATTAGCGTTCTCATGTTGGCGGGAAATAATAAACGTACATTTCCCTTCTAATCATCCCTACAAATTTCGTCGCGTTTTCGATGTCTTTAACGAAAATTTAACTATTTTAAAAGAGATAAATTTTCCCAATGAGCATTGGGATTTCGTTCTTTCTTACCTAATTCTGTCCAAATTAGATTCGAAAACGAGATGTGCGTTCGAACAAATCCAGTCTTCTACGGAGTTGCCATCCTATTCTCAACTTAAAGACTTCTTATATGCCAAATGTGAAGCTCTTTTACAAGAGCTTCACATTTGGCATATCTCGTACGAGATTCACATTTTTCATCTTCAGACCACAGTAATTCAGATAGAGTTCGCGGTGTGGATTCGGTGCGCGGTGTGACCATGCGTAAATCTGATCAGACTGCTCAAAAACGCACGTCCTCGCTTCTTTGTTCTGTGAAGAATGTACCATCTGAAACCAAAGGGTCCTCGAGTCCGACCACTTCTGCGAAGTGCTCGTTTTGCGAGGAAGCCCATTCCATCTCCAAGTGTAAGGCCTTTGCACTTAAATCGGTTCAGGATTGCGTACAGTTTGCCAAAGAACACCATTGGTGCTTCAACTGTTTTCGGTCTTCTCATCATTTAAAAAACTGTAAATCTATGTTCACGCGTCAGAAATGCCATCAGAAGCAACATACTCTTATCTACCGAGAAGAAAACATTTATTTTACAAAGGGGGACCATCACCCCACGACGTCTATGAATCAAGATACGTCTACTTCCGATTCTCCAAATTGTATCCTCACCAATTTAGGTGACAGTTCCATGGTTCTCTTGTCTACTGCCAATGTTGACATTCGTGATTCTGCCGGCCATTTCCAAACTTTTAGAGCGCTGATCGATTCAGGTAGCCAAGCGCATTTCATCACGGATCGCCCTGCTAGGTATCCAACGTGCGACCAGCTCTCGAACAGTTCATGGCTTAGGCCAATCTTCTGCTCTCGTGTCAGGTGTCATCAAGTTAGTGGTCGGTGTAAGGGGCTAATTCTTTTTAACATCAATGCACTCACACTACCCACCATCTGCGGCAACATGCCCACAGTTCGATTGAATAATTGTCTTGGCATCATTTACCAGACGGACCCTGACTGTCATAAACCAGGACCGATTGACCTTCTTCTTGGTGCTGAGGTCTTCTCCTCTCTCCTAAGACCTGGAAATGTGAAGGTGGCTCTCATCAGACATCAGCTCTCAATTCTGTATTCGGTTGGCTCCTTCTTGGCCGATTGGTTATGACACCGACCATGAGTCAAATTAATTTATTGTAGCCTACGAGGACCGTCTCCATGAAGAGGTTAAGAGAATATGGGAATTATACAACGTTCCTCAATCTTCCCCGCTTACTCCTTAAGAACGGCGTTTTGAACCGATTTACTACGCTTATCATGCGCGTGACCCTTCGGGACGATACATCTTAGCTTTGTCCTTCCGATCAAGGGGCCAGAATATCTCTTTCCCGGGCTCGCGCGACTTCGCACTGCGCAGGTTCCATTCACTCGAGCGGAGACTTACAGCAGATCCATCCTTAAGGGAACAGTATTCCGCCATCATGAATGATTACTTACACAGTGGTCACATGACTTAGGTCCCTGGAAAGTATTTACGTAAAGGAAGGTATCACATACCTCATCACTGCGTTCTTCATCCGGGCAACGTGAGCACTAAATTAAGAGTCGTTTTAGATGCCTCGGTAACTGATGTCAATGGATATTCATTAAATGATTCATTGCTTACTGGCCCTAAGCTTCAAAAGAACATTACGGAACTGCTTCTGAAGTTTCGTATCAATTCTGTGGTATTCACATTTCACTGCTAACGTACGGCAAATATATCGTTAAATACAGATTCAGGAGCCAGATAGTGTCTTCCAAAGAATATTTTGGCCTTTCCAAGCATTTGAACCTATTCAAGGGTATCATTTAACTTACGGTGTCTCCTCTACGCCTTTCCTGGCCAGTGGTACTGACGAACAGTCAACACAAGATGAGGGCGATGATCTACCGCAAGCGCGTCTTGTGCTAGCTTCAGATATTTACATCGAAGATATCGTCACAGGCTGTTCTAGCCTAGAACAAGCTCATTAAATCAAATCCGAAATTATCGAACTATTCAAACGAGGTCAGCTCTAACTACGGAAGTGGGCTAGTAACAAGCCAGAGCTGCTCTCCGATCTGCCCCCGCTATACTGTCTTACGGATGTAGTCTCCCCAGACGTTGAGAATTTTAACATTCTCAAGATATTAGGATCGAAGTGGGATCTTCGTAATGACACATTTTCCTTCGAAGTCCAATGCTTTGACCGCAAATATACTAAACGTAAACTTTTATTCTTGTTTTAAATTTGAAATTCGACTACATAATTAAATATCGAACTATTATGCACCAAGCTTTCCCCACTAAAGTTTGTACGGGAAAAAGAAAAATCGGGTTTTTAAGTTTTTCTGGGCAATTTTTCCAATTTTTCTCTCCATTAAAACCTTCCTCGGACTTTAACGAATATAAAAAAAAATAATATCCGAATTCGTCCAGCCGTTCTCGAGTTACGCGCTTAGCGACACATTTAGCGATTCATTTGTATTTATATAGATAAACAAATATACACAAAATATGAAACAATTTCAATTTTAAGACATTTTAATTATATACTACATCGCCAAATCATTCGATAGATATTTTGGAGGAAAAAATAAGTATAAATTTCATTTAAACAGAACTCACTCGACTTATCCATGTGGACATTAGCTATGGAGCTAACAATATCTTCGGGAGCGGAATATCTCCCGTCAGCCAGGCGGTTCTCCAGGGAAGCCGAGAAGTTGCGGGGGAAGACGATCACCGCCGAGATGCCTCCCTTGACGGCCTTCGCCAGAGCAACCTCTCGAGACGGGTAGGGCGTCTGCGGATAAATGTATTCCATAAACCTAGCGCCGGCTATCCTCACTGCTCGAAGAACAGCATCTTATTGAGAACCTTTGTACAGAGTAAACATTGGGGCACAAAACTTCAACCTAGCTGAAGTGGCCCGAAGAACTGAAAGACGCTGTGGCGGACCTACGCCAAACCGAACGCTAGCGACATCTGAGGGCCAGTAGGAGAGACGCGGCAAGGCAGGTTCGAGAACTACCTACCGAAGGAAGCCACCGGGACCCGCCTGGCGAGCCGTCATTCGCCCTGCGAACGTCAGAGTATCAACAGCATATCACATTCACGGGAGTGCGAATTAAATCCACGCCACCGCGCGTGAAATATCACACTTAAACCGCGACACAATGCAAACTATATTTAGTCTCCATACAGTATCGATTATATGTAAATATTGAATATATTGACTTATGTAAATAACTCTTTTATTTTGGCACCCGTCACCTGGCAGAGCGAATTCGGGAGTGGGAAGCGAAAGAGGGTAAGTCCTACCAATCAAGTACTTAGATGCAAGGGATATCCGAGCTGTCAGTTAGTTAAAATGTCAATTATATAATATACCATGCTAGGGACCTGGTGTGGAAGATGGTGTGGTAGCGTATAGATCAAATACCTACAACCACCATAACACTGTATCTTTTAGAAATGTTTACAAACTTACTTGTTTAGGTACAGATACACATGCTCATTACTGGCATGCTCATTAACATGATCAAAACTAGCATGCCCTAACAACTGTATACACTTGCTCATTATTAGCATGCTTATTTGAAGAATGCTCAAAAATAAGCATGCTCAAAGCTAACAATCAAACACACATGCTTATTACTGGCATGCTCTTGTCATATAATAGAGACGCTCTTGTTCAAAATAATGAAAACTTTGCAAACTGAAATAGAAAATTCAAGTGTACCAATAAATCAAAATATTTTTGATTTTGGTTCTTATAATTTTTATTGTAAGATTTGAATAATTAATGTCTTTTAATAATGTTTTATAAACATTATTTCTTGCTATACATGAGTTTTCATCCGCACATTTTTGATTTTAGTTTTTATAATATTTATTGTAAGATTTGAATCGTTCACGTCTTTTTAATAAAAATTCATAAACATTATTTCTTGCTGTATTATTTTTACATAGCTGTGACCAAGTATTCCACGGACATTCGTGATTCCTATAATAAGTCACAAAAAGTAATGTTTCGTCATCTCCCCAACGCGCCATATTTGTTTCATCTGTCGCGGACTGAGAAGATCGCATTGACAATTGATGCTAGCCGCAAATGACATAAGCATGCTCATAATAAGCAAGTCTGTTCACACATGCTCAAAAGATACCCCTTCTCACCATGGTGAACGACATTAGTATGCTCATAAATCAACCGGCGGTTGATTTTTGAGCGTGCCACTAATAAGCAAGGGATAAAGAAGGTCAATACTGCGCATGCTCACCTGCCACTAATAAGCATGTGTAAAGCACCTTTAGGGCATTCCTTTGTAATTTGAGATATTCCTTGCCTTTAAGGGAAATACTAATGGCCGGTTGTATCAACTCAGATAATGATTGGTGCAGTTGTAAATCTCTTTTAGCCGGTGCACGTGCACTATTATCCAAGTTAATACAACCAGCCCTAGTGGTTACATAAGTTAATATAATCTCATTTAAATAATAATTGTTTTAAAATTTATTAGATTCATTGTCATGTTATTATTATTTCTTATTATTTCAAGTTCCTTCATTAAACGTTCAATGTATTAATTACAGGTAAGCAATATAATTTAATATAAAATTAGTAGCACATTGCTTGTCCTACAGACAGACTAGTGTAGAGTTCGTCTAAAAGTCTTTTACCTTGTGAAATATAAAACCAATAATAATAAGCTGACACTTTAGACTTACCAAGGTTCCCTTCCGTTCCTCGAGATATTTGAGATATTTACAGCTGAGAAGGGTATTGTCACATTCCGTCATATTCAGTATGCAAGGGGACATTATTTCAGATTTAGGTAGTTCGTAGTTTACCACAGCTATATTAAGTCCGATGGGATCGTGACCGATACAAATGCAGAACAAAATAATCTGGGACATGGGGAGGCCGACGATGAACACCATGTAGCTGGAAATTAACATTATAAATTATTAAAAATACGTATTTGTAATGTTGATTATTTTTTAAAATAATGTTATGAAAACTTGTCACCAATATTATAAATTTGTTCGATATACAACGTTTATTGAAAGTACACTGTGCCAGCGCGCAGAGCTGCGCGCTACTCGAGTATATATTCCGATGCCAATTGCACGTATCACTCACGGAAAGTATACCTTGCTAGTACGCAAAAATCGAGTATATTTTCAAGCACCGCGTACAAAAATAAAATGAATAAGGATATTGATGAATAACAGCAGGGTGTATAGTTTGCCCGTGATATATACTACACAACAACTAAAAGATATATTAAAATCCCATTTAAGATACATTAAAATCCCATATTTTTTAGCTTTTTAAAGCATGTTTGCAATATCTCATTCAAATATTTAATAGTCTAAGATTAATAGTCCGTTGATTTTGCTAAATGCGTACTAACTAGCCTAGTATAGTTTCTGAACCTTTATATTTGATGAGGTTGAAACTATACTCGAATATCGCGCATAAATCGAATATACTTTCATGACATATTTTTTATTTTCGCTCTTGAAAGTATACTGCGCTAGTAACGTATGGGTGCGCGCTGGCATAGTATACTTTCAATAAACGCACAACGGACAACATCTGAATGGTAGAGATGTATATGTATAGCGAGCTTTGTACCAATAGAACCAAGTTCTTAAATACGTCCGAAGAGATCCGAGCCAAATCTCTATTTTGACTGCGATTTTTTTGATGAAAGATTGCATTGGAAATAATATGCCAACATTGTGGACCAAGAAAGGAGTGAAAACATAAGTCATAGTTATTGTTGATAGGAGTAGGTAACTACATAAGTCATTGTTATTATAGATAGGAGTAAATATATAAGTCATAGTTATTGTTGCTAGGAGTAAAAAATAAGTCATAGTTATTGTTGCTAGACTTACCTAATATTTTTGAATAGACCGAGAAAATTTTTCCATATGAGTGCCTTCATATGGTTCATTTTCATTGGCTTAATTCGGTCCATGTAGTCCACGACTGGCTTTTCTTCGGGTGGCATGGCTTGCGCCGCAGTGATCCTGCAATTGTAGAGTGATACGTTGATTAAAAAAAATAATTTAGTATAGAGCATTCCAAAATGTCGTCAGATAACAGTAAGTATATTTTACTAAAGTCATTAGGCAAACAATAAACATACATAAGTATTAACCGAGGCAGTAAAGGATACTTTTTTTAATGTTTTAAAATTCTCTATAAAATATAAAAATATTTTTTGTACCAACTTTACGTAAACAAAATATAAAACTTATGAAGTAATCAATAATATACAGAATTGAAAATTGTGAACATCCCAAATCACGAAATTTCAAGATCCCTGTAATAATAATATTTATTTTGACACAAACTGTACAATGCCCTCTTATAGCGCAGTGGGTATGACACTGGCTTCCCACATCGAGGGTTCCGGGTTCTATTCCCGGTGAGGTCACAATTTAATCTACTTGATTTACTCAAGCCTGGGTGTCTTGTGATGTATTTCGCTTCTGTAATTGGGCCTCCTGGCCTGTTGAGGCGTAAAAATATATTAATTTCGTTCTAATTATCGATTCAGAAAATAAATTTCACGGCTGGAGAAAGATTCGAGCCTCGGACGCGCTTACGGCAATGCAGTAACTACATGATATAGCCGCGACTGTTTATTTCTAGCCCGTCAAAAATATACTGTAAGAGCAGAGCTTATCTAAGAAACTGTGAAAACCGAATGAAAGCGAATTTAATTCTGAAGTGAATCATTCCGAAACGTTTATTTTTAGCACAATCGATAGCAGCACTGGTGTTCTATCGATTGCGATATTTACATGTAAAATTAGCCAACGCGTCGCGGAGCAGCATACAAAAATATAAAAAACGGCAAAGTAAACCTCTAAAATGAACACAATTCAGGGAACACGCAATTCGGAACAAAAATTTCCTGCAAACCTGACGCGCATTAGGGCACGGGATATGCAGGAAGTTGTCGCACCTCACTACGATTTTTTTAAAGAGAATTACTAAAAAAACAGAAAATATCGATTTTTGTGGATTTCAAAAAAACTGGAAGGGGGAAAAATCGAAAAATGGGCAACAGATGGCGCTTCTAACTTTTATTTATTTGAACGTGATACCCGACTTTCGAATTTCATTCAAACTATGCAAACAGACGAAGAGACATCGCGTTCGGTAAAAAACGCTCAGAAAGGAGTTTTATTTTTGTCACGCCATGAGAAAGAGTCGGATGCGAAATTACAACATACAAAAGAAAGATGGCCAGATTTTGCACCTTTTGCACCATTCATATTTTCGATTTTTTTCTTAAACACCGTGTTGAATTGCAAATGAAAATAAAATTTCTTTCTTATTTTCATTTGTTAATTTTTGAGATATTTTGAGAAGGGCCCAGCGGGAGGGGGTAGGGGGGAGGTCTCTAAAAATAAAATAAAAATCAGGTCCCAAAAAGGGTATATGAATTTCCCAAAGACGTCGGCGGGCTGCTTCCGCTCTCGGTTGACGAATTTTTCTCGCGAAAAACGAAAACAATCGCAATAACCGTGCATACCGAGAAAGTTGTCAAATTGGGTTGTCATCGAAGGGAAGTGGGTTATTTATCACTTCCAACACATTTCCGCAAAAATAATATAAAGAATTTAAAAAACACTAATTTTTGTAACTATTTTCCAATTTATTTCTTATTTTATATGTTCAATATTGTTTTTTCGTGCCAAACAGTTGTGTGTATTTTATTTAATTTTCATTTTTTTGCGCGGAGTATTTATTTAAGTAGGTAGGGGTCTTTTATCCGGGTCGTTTTTGTCCCCACCGCCCCGGATAATAATCGGGAGTCAACTGAATATGGGAATTTTTCTGATATTATAGGAACCTGTTGCATTACAAGCAACGCATCGGCACTGTGCCGTGATATTTTGTAATTTTTTGTCCTGAACGTCAAATTTTAAATCGACATTTTCAAATAAATCTAAAAGTGGCGCCGCCCTGTGTTAAAACCACAAGAAAAAACTTCCGTAATAACCAGTTATTTTGAAAATCGGCCAATTACAGCACCCATGTTATATATACGTCAATGCGTATGTCAAAAAACAACCCCCCCCCCCGGTTTTTATCTATAACTTAGACAAAAGAGGGACATACTTCGGTCATCGACATCCAGAATAGTGTTAATCGGAGATTTCGTTCGATTTTTGTGCAGCCATTTTGAGCACAGCACGCCCCATGGCGTCTAAATTAAACACTCATCCAACTTACTGGGGACCTGGTAGAGGAATCTGTATTTACTCCAGTAGCGACCAGAGGACAGCAACCCACGGAGGACCTGGTCTGGGGACCCAGCAGCAGAATCCGGGGTTGGTTGTGATACCGCAAGGCGCTGCTCTAGACGCTTGCCCTGCTTGTTACCACGGACTACTCGTCATTTGTACCCACGCCCCTGAGGATAGAGGAGGAAGAGGAGAGAGAGGAAGAGGAGAGAGAGGAGGATAGAGAGGAGAGAGGAGGACCCCAGATAGAATGCCGCCCGCATTCGGAGTTAAAGAAAGGAAGAGTATCTTACGAGTCCGGGGTAATGGCGGCTCTGCCTCGACTGCTCAAGGAGACGTTGTCACCAAACTCTCCGGACATCTCCCCATCGTCCCCTTCTTCCAAATCCGTGGCTGCCGGGTCCTAAATAATAACAAATACAATAAATAGTGACGCGGTAATGTGGCTGGGCCAAAAATCACTTTTTATTATTTAAGAACTAAGTTAGTTTTAGGGGTTGTATTTGTATTATTTTCATTTTCTAAAGACAAAAGGCAAGCAAATATATAAAAAAAAATTGAAACATTCAGTTCAGCATTTCCTGGAATGAGTCTGACGTGGGTCTACTACGAAGCTGAAGACTCCGCCCAAGTCTCATTCAGGAATATACATAGAATCAATTAAGGATAATGGATATCATTGAAAGATTTGGCAGATACTTCGTGGTGTAACATTATAATATAAAATATGTTTAACTTTACTTTGTAATACAAAGTCCAGTAATACAAGTTCCTCCGCGTCACAAAATAACACGCGAAGGAATATAACTGATGAAATCCCGGAAAACATGATTACAACATTTACTAATCAATCAATGCGAAATAATGCACATTCCAGAAGAAAAAACTAGAGCAATTGTTTTTTCTCATTTCGAAATTCGGAGGCAGAGTTCAAATATTTCTTTACGCCGCGCCGGTACGGCGTATTGTAATAAATATATCGGGATAAAATTGTGCGCCGGGTGAGCGGGCTGACCAACGCCATATAGCGTCGGATTTAACCTTACAAGCAGCGTCACTGCTGACATAACATGGAAAAATCAAATATGCCTCCGGGAAAGTTTATTATATTTTTAATATTTATTTAATTAATTATCATTTTGAGAGGTATATACATTTATCTATTTTGTCGCCTTACCAGCAGGGATGGAGGTTCTGTTCTAGAGTTCCCCTGAATCCATATTCAGCTTCTGAGGTAAATTATTAAAATCTTTTTAATTTGACTCTGGTTCATTTCAATAGGATAAATCCTAGAGAAACGAGTACTTTAAATAGAACTGGGAAAAGATTATTAATGAAATACATAATATTAAAGATTTCGTACTTTCCAGTTATATTACAAACTAGACAGATAGTGTAGCTTGAAGAGGAGAGTTGCAATTAGCGTGTGCCAGATTATTTCTTCGATTCGATTCGGCCCATGATCGAGCACATTGGTGGCAAAAAGTACTGCGCCGCAGAAACAATCCAACGGAAAAGGACCGATGCAATTTCCGATAAAAGAAGAGAGAGGACAGGAATGGAGGAAAACCCTTCTCTCAGAACCCCACTACTCACCGGATGCATGTGTACAACTTGTAGGAGGGTATGCAGTCCCATAATAGGACTCCCAGCAACGCTCACACAATAAAAATATTATTAATATTTAAATCATTAAATTTGTGGTTAGACATAATAACAGAATGTTAGTAAACTTAGTGAAAACCACTACCAGATTTACGGTCTACCGGTTTCGAGACGTACCCGTCTCTTCGTCAGGACCAACACTACACTTAATCTTGTCAGAGAAATTGAACTACTGAACAATTCAGGGATCTAACAAGAGAGAGTGAGAGGGTGCGGGGTCTAAAATGGGTAAAGTGGGTAGAGTCTAATTTTTAGACTCCGCCCCTTCTCACTCTCTCTCGTTAGATCCCTGAATTGATCAGTAGTTCAATTTCTCTGACAAGATTAACACGCATGTGAACAATAGTGGTGATAGTTTTACAATACTATGGTTGGGGTGTATAGTGTTGTGAATGTAGTAGTGTAGTCCTTGGTCCTGTAGTTGGTCCTGATGAAGAGACGGGTATGTCTCGAAACCGGTAGACCGTAAATCTGGTAGTGGTTTTTACTAAGTTTACTAACATAATTAAAACGTGGCAGACATTACCCTCGCAACGAGGTACCGCAAAAAAGAAGAGATTCCCAAGGAATACTTGAAAGTCAAAGTTTTACCAAACATTCTGGCACTTGAATAGTCTCCGTGATCTCCTGAACTACGCTGGACCTCTTCTTCTTGCCCCTGTTCTGCATGACAGCAAGTTTCAGGAACACTTGCTCCAGACTCACAGCTTGGTACTTCTCCAAGAGGCTCGTCGGAGACTGCTCGGCCAGGAAGCGACCTCCTCGCATCAGGCCAATCTATTTATCACACAAGAACATTGAAAATTATATTTTACTGTAGGCAGAGAATACAGAATGCCAAATATAATAAATAACGAGGCTCGACATCCGATCGCTGGATCACCAAGCACAGCGTCGTAATCGCTAGACCAAAATTTTTAAATATATTCAATGATTGTTGAACTGTCTAACAGAGCCACCTCCCAATATCTCGTTTATAGACGTACCACTATAACTTGGCGTGTGAGGGAGGGCGTCCCCCCTGTCGCGTAACAAAAGTTGTCAGGCTGTAAATTTATTACACAATACATAATGTACAGAATGTTCAGTGACCGGTGTCGTATTAAATACAGAAATTTGGTCGGGCAGCACTAAAGAAAGCATGCTGTAATGGCGGCCGTTCTATCTGTCAAACTGTCAGATGGTAATATCGGTCCATTATTCGCTTTTTCAGCTCCGCAAAACTTTAATTGGCAATTGTTCTTGCATCATCCTGGACTGTTTAGGAAGTTTTGGACATAATAATTCAGTGTATATTGGTAATCAAGATGTCACAGCTCCCGACCAAATACAAAATTGAACTAAATGACAGGGCGAGGGGTTACCGCCTGGTGCGGGCGGGGCGGGTTTTAGTTCCAAATTCGCCGCACGCCAAGTTACGTTGGGCAAGCAATAATTGATCATTTTGTTCGCTCCTTGTTACTATTGTTTGGGACATTCACGTAATGTATATTCGCTGTCACATTCACGTACCATTCACGTAATACATATTCACTGTCATTTCCGCCAATTGCCATTTGCATTATTTACAATTCAATAATTTCGTTCACCTTGATCTGATAACAACCATTTTCATTTGAAGGATGTGAGAATTGATTTGAGAATTTGATATGGCCAATAAGAATCTGTCAAAGGAAGCAAGACTAGCGGTACACAATGGCGTGCTAGTGCCAACCCTGATGTATGGAAGCGAATCCTGTAATTGGCAAAAGAAGAATGAAAGTAGACTGAATGCGGTGGAAATGCGGTCACTATGACGCTTGTGTGTAAAATCTTTGGTCGATAGAGTGACGAAATAACAAATTGGACGTGAATGCAATGCTGGGTGCAGTGTGGTAGATAGAATAAAGAAAGAAGGTATAACATGGACAGGCGGAGGTAAGGAATTGTAAAGAGAAGAGATCTCACCATGTGCGCCTGCCTTGTCTCATCAATGTAGTGGGTGGTGATGATGACAGTGGTTTTGCCTTCTTTGGTGATATCCACCATGTGGTCCCAAATGCTGAAAATAAAAAGCAACTGTACAACAATGCAACCTCTTCTTTCCTATAATAATATTATTTCATTTTCTTACATACAAACAAACGCTCGATGCGTTGGTGTTCAAGATACATGACATTTAGATAAGATAAATTATAGTACTAATGTACATGCATTGCTATTTTGACATAGAGATCAACTCGGCGATCTACGTGAGATTGGTAGAAAGAGACGAAAACCAAGATCAATTTGACAGTAAGACTATGACAAGCAGAATGCACTAAATTACAAATATTGATTTTGTTTTGACTGCTCACTCTCAGATTTGTCTTGAGACAAAAATCACATAACAATCTTTTCTGTAGACACGGGCCATTAATAGTGATTGCTAAATTGAGGTTTATATATGTCAGTGGTTGTTGGGAGAATTATGAATAATTCGTTACTTACTATCGTTAACATCGAAAAAAATGCACAATCACAGTTAAAATAACAATGTTGATCATCACTATTGTGGATATTATAAGAAAGTGTAAATTTCGATAACTTACCTATATTATACCTAACTAGTATAGTGTATACTATAATTATTATAGTGTATATACTAACTTTCGATAATGTATAACTTAACTCACAGTTCGTGCATACATACCTATACTAGATAATCAATACATTATCGAAATTTAAGATAAAAACAATGGTTTTATAAGTAAATAGTGGATGCCCCAGCAATGATCGTTATTTAAATTTTATTCAAGATCTTTCTTATTATAATATTCCATTCCCTATCAACATCCCAACCCTCTTATCTTCCAATGATCAAATCACTTTAAAATTACTAACAAGATTCCTAAAAGCTGGCGGTATAAATTTATAAATATTTGATATGAACGCGTATCAACCAATCAGGGTTGATAGCCGCGAGGCGCTCCGCGTCCTTTCCATATCAAGATTAAAATGCACTTGCCAAGGGAGGGGGAGCGGGAAATTTAAAAACACCAACCACCAATATTTAAATATTTACATAATTTATTTAATTAAACACAATTCTTATCTTTAGACTTATCAACTAAAAAAAAATATCACTAACCTAAAACTAATCCTAGCCTAAACGCAAGCAGTCCTGATTTACATAGTTTATCGTGTCTTTGTCACTTATCGCCACAAAAAAAAACATGTCTTTCACAAACACTCGTCGCACCACTCCTGGAGCGCTCGCGCCCACGCGTTCGCCGCTGGCTCCGCGGTTCCGCGGTCGGCTGGGGGCCATCTGGCCGCCGCGGTTCTCGTTCCAGGCCACGCGCGCTGTCCCGCCGCGCCGCTGCATCCGCGTCATCGGGAGGGTCTGGTCTCCCTCCTGGAACTCCTCGTGGAGGACCGGCCGCCATCGAGGCAAGGCGGCCATCCTCGTCGCCGCGTCTTCTTCTCTGCGGGTGGTCCCGAGGCTGGTCCCGAGGCTGGAACTCGCCCTCGCCGGGAGGGGGGTCGGTGCGGACTGATCCGGGCTTGCCACACCGACCTCTCTTCTAGCTGCCCAGGGAGCCTCTCCCCGCGCACCCCTTCTCCATACTCACAACCCGCGCGGTGGTTGGATACGTCTGAAATATTCGCGCGGAAATATTTTCGGCGCGAAAACCATTATACCCGGCAATGTTCGTAAATTACTGCTTGCGTTATCATACCTAATACTAGTTACGAAATAATATTTTTTTTATTTTTTTTTATTTTTTTTATTTTTTTATTTTTTTTTATTTATTAATTACACGGCTTAATAGCCTTTTACAACAGGTTTATACATAATTAAAATACAACAAACGATTAAATGTAAAAGAAAAATAAAGGGTATAAATGTAAAAAAGTATATATACATAGCTTATGAGGTTAGACATATATGTAAAAAAGTATATATGCAAAAAAGTGTAAAATAGCAGGTTTATACATAATTAAAATACAACAAACGATTAAATGTAAAAGAAAAATAAAGGGTATAAATGTAAAAAAGTATATATACATGGTTTAAACATAATGAGGTTAGACATATACATACTAACAAATCTTATTCTAAAATAACATTATCTTATTCTAAAATATAATCTTATTCTAGGGCAAAACAGGAATGCGTTTTTTTTCTCGCATCTGTTTTGCCGGCCCAAAAAAAAGGTCAACTTAAGGACGGAATTCCTAGAATAAAGCGATTCGGAGCGGCACAAATTAACGCGGTTATATTAGGTCCTTACATATGAAATTGATGTTTTTCCGTACTGGCAAATTTGATCTCAAATATCTTCTCTTTGGTTAGGAATTCCAAATCCAAATTTATACAGCTATTTACTCATGTATTTGTGTTTTGAAAATTATAATTCATTTGTTTTTTCCTCAATTGTTTTTTTCTTTGCGTCACTCAGTTTACAAAATGAAAAATTTGAAATATCGCGTTATTTACGAGTACGAGTTCCACCGTGGCACCAGTGCTGCAGAAACGGCTCGAAGGATTAATGATGTGTATGGCAACGGTGCCGCAAAAGAAAACACGGTGCGTTTTTGGTTCCAACGTTTTCGTTCTGGAAATTTCGACCTGCAGAACAAGCCCCGTGGACGGCCGGAGACCAAAGTTGATAATGAAGAATTGAAGGATATTGTGGAAGCGGATCCATCGCAAACCACATTCGAGTTAGCTGCAGGCTGCGGTGTTAGTGATAAAACTGTTTTAATCCACTTGAAGCAAATTGGTAAGGTGAAAAAGATTGAAAGGTGGGTACCTCACGAATTGAGTGAAGCAAATCAACAAACGCGCGTTGACTGCTGCGTTGCATTACTCAACCGGCA
>JADDOH010016826.1:0-43999 GCA_016648135.1 Agrypnia vestita
TTATACGCGAGATTTACGTTTTCGTACAATACGAAGTACCCCAAATTATACAACCGCGAAGTTTACATCACTCCTAAAGTATAACCAGGACTAATTGAAACATTTTTCATAGTTTAAGTCCGCGAGGCAAATATCTTTCATAAAATATAAAATAACCAGAATCAAATTAAACATATTTTTACATTATAGACTTTCCCCAACGCGCGTAATAATCCCGGCCACATGAAACGGTTTTATATGTTTTAATAGCGCGGGACCTATGTTTTCCTATATAATATAAGATAACCCGGGCCGAACGGAAGCAATTTTATATACTTTATAAAATAGTGAAACTTGTACTTCTGTAAAACCGTAAATAAACCCCGACCCCCACGAGATTATTTTATATAATTTTTTAGAATAATGAAATTTCATACATCTGTAAAATTGTAAATAAGCCCCGATTCTCACGGAATTACTCTATATACTTTTAAACGAAATGAAAATCTAGATTATTATGGCTGAACCTGATACCCCGCGAGATCAGCTATATATTTTTCACTAGACCTAGTTTTAATCCCAGAATTTATTCGCTATAATTTTAACGGACTCTTACTATAAAACATAAACAAAAAAAAATATTAAAATAAACTAAATATTCTTTCGATAACTAAAATAAACCCGGTCTAATCGAAACATTTCATATAACGAAATATTATATGCCTTACAAATGTAAAAATTAAAATGAGACCTCGCGTATTTAGCAAAGATAGGTATTTTATAAGACTTATTTAAAATCGAATCTGTTAGTAACAACTCCCTTATCTTTTAACAACTTCCCGCGTGTTTAGCATAAAATAGGTATCTTTATAACGCACAGCTAGTTTCCAGAGATCCGCCAATACTATACTTAGTAAAACGAAAATTTAACTAAATTTGAACTCTACCGTTTCCTGGAATTCTGCGAATATTATTCTGTGAACCTAGTAAGACGACAAAAATAATTAACTTTATAGAACATAGTGATTTCCGAAGTTCCGACATGCCAGATTAATTACCTTTATAAAATAAAATCAAACCCGCACTCTTAGTTAAAACTCTTTTAACAGGACCTCGCGTATTTAGCATAAGATAGGTATTTTTACAAGATGCGTTAAACCCTTTTGACAGGACCTCGCGTATTTAGCATAAGATAGGTATTTTTACAAGATTTATTAACAATTTCCCGCGTGTTTAGCAAAAAATAGGTATCTTTATAACGCACAGCTAGTTTCCGGAGATCTGCAAATATCAGTTCTATATATGCCGGACTAATCAACTTAATAAAGCGCAGTAATTTCCGAAGTTCTAATATGCCAAATTAATTACCCTTTATAAAATAAAATCAAACCCGTACCCCCCTTTTCTTTTAACGTGAGCAACCAACAATGTCGAAGAGTATATTTACCCGTACACAACTTTCACTTGAAATCAAACTATAATTTTCACTATATCCACTGGACACTCCAAGTCGACGGCAACTTTCACTCAAAAAAACAACCGACGCGGATTTCACGTCCCGTAGACGCTTCACACCAACTGCCTGATTTCTGCTGTGTCTTGACATTTTAAACCCCCCCTAGCAGCCAAAGGTCCTAAGTCGTGTGTTTCCAGGATTTTCAATATCCTACTTTCCTTGAAACCTAAATCTTTGTTCCTAAGATTCAATTTGGCAAAAAAAAACCATATCTCCACTCGGATATGTCAGTTGATCCCACCTCCTGTTGCCGTCTCTATCTCCGTCCCTGTGCCCGTTTGGGACGGACTTGGTGGCTTCAGACGGTTTGAACTCGCTTCACAAGCGCGATAATTAATTTTTAATATTTAATTTCTAAGTTCAGTCCATATTGTCGTTTGATCAACCGTAACCACAATCTATCGGGTACTCCCCTAATCATAGTTGATGTTTCTTCATTATCTACCATTATCATGTCCCGTTCTCCCGTATTTTCACTCGTCTTTATCGGAAATTTAACGTTTCTTGGCCGCTATATCATGGGATCAATTTCCATATATTCACCACGTGCACACTGCATACCTAGATATAACAATCATCCAAAGGTACTATACCTAATTTTAAATTAATTTTGGGCGATCTTTTCTCGTGAACCATCCAATGAATCCTGTATTTTGCCCGCGACTCTCCGCGCACAGGGACGTATTAGCTCCCTCCGTTGCGGAATTTAAACATAATTTGTAACCATTTATTATTATTTTTATTGGCAGTAAGATTGATCCACAAAATAACTATGTTACATAGACAGTGAATATTCTCGAACAATATAATACTGGAAGAGTACTATTCGCTATAACACAATAAACTATTAATGTAAGTTAAATTAAATTTTTAAATTCAGTGGAAGATTTTTAAGATCGTTTTGCTTTTAATTTTTTCCCAAAACAAAATAAATAAACAAATAAATAAACACACAGATACACACTCACACAACCCACTATTGGACATGTTTTTATTATTCTTTTATCGATTGTATGTATGTGTTTTCGCGTAATTGGCCCAAAACTCTGTGCATCAATTATTGTCTTTTCTTCAAAGATTGATTAATTATATGGCTGTAAGAAACCCAATAAATGAAAACAAATAAAACAAATAAGTAAATAAACCTCCAGTGCCGCAGGCAAGGCGTCGGATTAATTCAGTGCTCATTTATTGCCAAGGCACTGGACGCCTCCGCTGATAACTATATACCGCTCACCATGTTCTTAGAGGTGTGTTGAAAGATTGCTAGTATCTGTCGAATCGGTCTCAAGTAGTTGTCTGTATTTGTACGTTTATCATTATTACATGCTCTTGCTATATCCGTTCCACTTCACATTATTGTTCCTCCCGTCTTCGAATTTCTATCACACTATGTTCTCCTATGTTTTTGGTACTTATATGCTTGCTTTTTACTTGCATTTACTCCTATATATATTTGTTTCATTTATCCATCCATCTATAAGATCCCCATACGCTTTATCCTTTTATTTCATGTGTATATGGGCCGCAAATTCATATTATTTTATTTACAATATTCTTATCTAGATACACTTGTTCCAATTATGTTTTGTGGTTATTACTACCAAACCCGGCGAAATCTGAGCTAGAATAGCCAATCGTATACACGTTACCCGTCCTGTTGAAACTACGCTAACGTCGGACAGGTTTGTAGTGATTACATAGTTAATATATTGTATCTATATTCGAGTATATTATTTTCTTGTCGTGCCATTAATATGCTTACACGTTATCGTTATCTCTTTCCTAACTGTATATACCGTCATTGCACAATTACCTATCTGTTGTAAAAGACTGAAGAGCGTTAGTCTACAGATAAATATAATAGAATTATAGTTAACTTCTCTACCCGCCTACGTTATTCGACTCCCGCGAAACGAAAATGAATCATTATTCGCTCCTCGATAGAGCGTCAGTCTACAGATAAATATAATGGAATTATAGTTAAATTTCCTATCTGCCTACGTTATCCGACTCCCGCGAAACGAAAATGAATCACTATTCGCTTCTCGACAGAGCGTTAGTCTACAGATAAATATAATGGAATTATAGTTAACTTTCCTATCTGCCTACGTTATCCGATTCCCGCGAAACGAAAATAAATCATTATCCGCTCAGTTAAGGTCACCCCTCTGGTACATAGTGTACGTTTTATCCGTGCTTCACGGCCAATTCTTATAAATTATTTATGGGCGTTTTCCTCTCGCGATCCCCCGATTAGACCTGCCTTCCTTAGTTTTGCTCAATATTCTGCCTCTCTGTTGCACGGGGATCCACTCGAGATGAAGATATACGGCTCTCAAACGGTTTCAAAACCCGAGCAAAAAAGTCAATAATTCAGAAACCTCGTGGAACTGTCAATATCATCGTCACCTTAGAGTAGACGTTAATCGGTTTTTTAACGGCCCTAAACGCAATAATCGCGACCCAAATCTACGAAAGCCGTGTTCAGTATTTTTTTTGGGAAGCACATGTGGACCGCTCGGACCGCGCCGATCGTCAACCATTTGTACCAAACGCGGCTTTACCACAAGATTAATATGTTTTATAAGAATTGAATATTAACTGCTCGTAACCTATATCCGATCAATCGCTACTAACTCCGTCCCAATACTAGCGTTTCATCATTCCCAAATTTTTGTAGCTCCAATACTACGGCCAGTTTAGCTCAATTTTTCCCCGCGTAGCATTTAAATCATCTTAGAGTTCAAAATAAAAATAATAAAATAAAAAAAAAATCTATAGAAACAGGTGATTCATCACAAACTCTAAGGTCTACCTCTACTTAGCTTCAGCAAGGGTTGTACATCCAATTCATTACCAGAATAAGCATAGTGACAGTATTAGAGAAGAAAATATATTGTAAGGTTTCTAAAAAATTATCCAGTTGTAATATACACATTGAGAGTAAAAAGATTTTCAATAAAACAGAAGTATAAAATTTTCCAATCGGCCATTTTAACTGAAACGCCGCTCAGAGCGAATGACGTCACGCCTAAGTAACCATCACCGTGTCTCTTGAATGGTGTCATAGACACAATGTCATGCTTACTTTGGCTTGACGTCACGTAGACGCCATGATACCTGCGGACTTTTTAAAAATAGGTAGATGAAAATGCAATTATTTACGTGAAAACATAGTTTATTATTCAAATAATGTTATTTTCGGAAAAAGTACACATGTACCTACATTATAGAAAGTTATTTCAAAATCTGTCTTCATGCCTATTGAAACGGAAAACAGAAAATCAACATTACCTACAACATTAGAAGACTAAGTTTTGTTAACGGGAATTTTTGATGTTAGTCACAAAGGTGCACAAAAAATATTTTTTAACAAAAAAATCGTGCGTGTACTCATGTACGCGCGGTAGAAGTTATACTTAAAAACTTAAATACACATAAAATTATATGTTAATAACGCTTAAATTGAGTTGTAAAATAACTCTGATCATTGTCGATTATTCAATTGAGTTTCGTGAAAAGAATTAAAACTCATACTTACAGAAATGTAACCTAGAATATTTAAATAATTGGGGCAAAGAGAAACATTAAAAAAAAAAACGATCGAAACATTCATAAACTCGTATGTTAATGGAATCCGACAGCTGATTCAATATGGCGTCGTTAGTTCTGGTATCGCATCTCCGCTACATACTACATGCGCAACTTCCGTTACAATTAAAATGTTACAAAAAAATGCTGCAATTAAAATTTCTGAAAAATCATTTTCGTAAGTTCGCAATTAGAAATTAAGTGTATAATTATGTCATAAAACGTCTTTGATGTAAAATTTTTACGAAAATTTCGCATTATAAATAATCCATTATTATTTTATCGTAAAGCAATTTCCTTGTCGACAAACTGCTGAATAGTCTGAAAAGAGAATAAGTAAAATTTTGGATTAATTCGTTTGATAAACATCCTATGACATTAAAATTTATCCAAAATAATCACAAAATCGTTTATTACTAAACTATATCCGGTTTATGCCGAAGAACGGAAATTGTTTTCGCTTCATTCAACGTTTGTAAGGAAAATTATTGACAATGAGTTTAATTAACATTTAAAATACATCAAACATACCATTCAGTACGAATAATATACATTCAGGCTTACCTCGGTTTTCGCTGCTTTGAAAATTTCTTTTCATAATTATAATTTGCTGTGTTGAATCGCTCGTGCGGCGCAATTTTGACGTTGCGGCGCACTTCAAGTAACACGATTGGAGCCACGTGATGTGTGCGTCAAACCAATCATTTGACGTCTTTATGATATCCGAGCTCAGCTGTTTACATACAAAATATGCACACCTCGTGTCTCGAACTTTATGCCCGTACATACATTATTAGATGCAGAGCTATTACGCATTATGGTACATACATTATTAGATGCAGAGCTATTGCGCATTATGGTACATACATTATTAGATGCAGAGCTATTACGCATTATGGTACATACATTATTAGATGCAGAGCTATTACGCATTATGGTACATACATTATTAGATGCAGAGCTATTACGCATTATGGTACATACATTATTAGATGCAGAGCTATTACGCATTATGGTACATACATTATTAGATGCAGAGCTATTACGCACGATGGTATAATCATAATTCTATACTACTCTTGGAAATAGCGTTATTTACAGCGGATAGTTAAAATGGATGGTTTGTAACTATTTTCTCCACTTGAGTTTTATTTATGACTAGCTATAGTTAAAAATTATGTACTTTAACTAGCTGTGCCCGCGTGGCTTCGCACGCGTAGATTTTTAGTACACCGTTTGGATCGTCACAAAACTTTCGCGAATCTTCTAGAACATTCTCCTTCCAGAACTGTCAAGAAATTTATTAAATGTACAGGAACTTTCTAGACACACCGACACATTCCGCCACTCAGTTTAGAACCTTATAGAACTTTCGGGAATTTTCTAGAACCTTCTCCTTCCAGAACTTTCTAGAGCAGGTTTATACGGAACCTTCTAGACTCACCGACACAGTCGGCGCGCCTATTTTGAAACAATCTGAAGCATTTGCGGCATTTGCAGAAGCAATTCTTCCCATAATGAAACAATGTGCTAGAAAGCACATTTTCGGCACCCACTCCCACCCACACACAGCCACCCCCACCAAACTCGTCTATTTTCGATGTGACACCAAGGGCTATCCACCACCATAACCATCGGTGGGTGGTTGTGGCTGGTTGTGGAGAAAACTTGGGACAGGGAAACACGGGTTTCTTTATATATATATATATATGTATTGATTATATACGTATTTCGGTAGTTAGTTAAGGCTGTGAAAATAGCGCTATCTAGAGTACGATAGAGTCTTGATAAAGTTAGTGATGAACATTATTAAATAGATAATTAATCTCTTATGCTTTTTATTTATATTATAAAGTGTGTCTAATAGCTAGTAGCAAAAAAATTACAGTTAGATTTCTGCCTTGATAATGAGTCGAAAATGTCCAAGCAACCATGACTTAATATCATTAGTTTTTTTTTTCAATCTGACTTTTTTTGCAAAATATTGAACTATCTTTGCAGTAACTAATATCGATTATGAACAATTCATTCGCCTTAATACAATTCGAATAAAATGATTAAAACCTTTCCAAAATTGAAAATATAATTTTTTCACAAGGTTTTTATCATTTTATTTCAGTTGTATTGAAGCAAGTGAATTTTTCACAATCGATAAAAGTTGTTGTAATGATGGTTCAACTTCTTTGCATGAAATAAGTCGGAAATATTGGAAATGAATGCAAACTTTGATATTGCACATCTCCATAACTATCGATTTAGGTCACGGTCGCTTCATTTTCAACTCGCCATCAAGGCAGGAATCCACCTGTAAAGTTTTTGCTACTAGCTACGAGACACCCTGTATACACCTATATTAAAGAAGTATTGCCCTGAACTGTGAAATATGGTGTTAGATACCTACTTTAATTTACCGTATTCTGTAATGATAGTTCAACTTTTTTGCAAAAAATAGGTCAGAAATATTGAAAAAGAGTGCAAAATTTTATATTGCATATCTCCATAACCATTGATGGCTGCTTGAACATTTTCGACTCATTATCAGGGCAGAAATCAACCTGTAAATTTTTTTTTACTATCTACGAAATACCCTTTAGATTATATTATTATTAAATTATATCCCATTATTATTTGAGTCGTCTAGTAGCGTTGGTGACAGACATTGTTTAATAGAGAATTATATATTTCTATAAATGATTAATACGAATGATATACGCGATATAGTAATGGATATACTAATTTGTTTTAAATTTCACTAAACTGAAATATTAGAAAAAAATCTAAATATTAAAAAAAAATCTAATTCAGAGTATTTTTTTTAAAAGTCGTTGTTTTCAGTTAATTTAATAACGATTTTCAAATCATACTAATTTTGAAAATGGAATGAAGTCATCTATTGGATTGGAAGTTACGAACGCACATTCTAAATTTGTATTATTTTGGGGTTTAATTACTTCTTGAGATTACAGAATCTCCAATCGGCAAGTATAGAATTAAACTAAATTAATAAGGTAGCCAGAATCACTGGTGTAAGAAGTGGGTAGTTGTAATTGTAAAATTGAGAAAAGAGGAGATGCTTTTAATTTTTAAAGATTCAAAATAATTCATTTTAATTTTTATGCCTAACGAGATTGAAAAGTACATGAATAATGAAAATGCAAAGAATGATTATCATCCAAGATGCGGTTCACGAATTAAGAAAAGTTATTAGAATAAAAGGATTATATTCCATCCACTTTAATGATTCTATGCTTTTACGTGCTTTACCATGATATAAGTTTTACAGCGGTCGTCTTGAACAAAAACTGAATGAAAAAAAAATCTTCTAATAAATCCGTTTAGTATCCTAAATGATGTTGATGTAATACTCAAGACCTTATTTCTCGGCCACACGAGGGAAAAACAAATTTGAAGTTTTGTTTTGACAAAATGAGGATTTTTTAGTGGTCCGCCTTCAATCTTTCAAGGCACTTCCTACTCCCTCCTAATAATAAGCCTATTTTTAGCGACCCCTTTATCGTAACGATTCAAAACGTTTAAGGGTTTAACAGGAACAAGGTTAAGAATAATAAGGAAAGCGAGGTGTCTACAGCGGTTACAATGAATGTTGCTTTAAATGCAGTTATTTCGAATATGAATGACTTAGATGCTTGGCAAATGCATTTATGATAGAGTAAGGAATGGAGATGTTAGGAAAGAATGCTAAACTGATTTAAGAGTGACTCAGAACGTTGGGCATGTTGAGCGAATAAATGAGAAATGAACGGTGAGAAAGATATGTGTCGCAAATTTTGACGGCACCTGAATGAGAGGACGACTGCGAAAGACGTGGCATGACCAGATTAACCAGATACTGGAGAATGGACCTGTTAGGAGCTTCAACAATCATTGAGCTTATATACGAATATGTATGAATGTGGATAAGGCGAGATTTATGTGTCAGGACAGAAGAATGTGGCGCTCTATTATCCCAGCGGAGAAACGGCGTGATGGTAAATAAGTAATATCATCTTAAACTTTCATCATCATCATCGCTTTTGGCTCTACAATCCCTGGTGGATCTTGGCCTCCTCAATTAATAGTCTTCCTCCACTCATCTCGGATTCATGCCAGCTCTTTCCAGTTCAGAAGCTCCAAGGCAGAAATGTCTTTGAGGACGTTGTCGCTCCATATTAATTTTGGCCTTCCTAAGCTCCTTTGCCATATAGACCTTTAATTCAGCAAGGAATTCGGTGTTTACTGTTCGATCATTCTTTACACTTGACCCAGCCACCGAAGTCTTTCCTGTTTTATAAATTTTGTGACACTTAGCTCCTTAAACAGAGTATAGAACTTTTGTTGTAACGTCTGCGCCAAAGTCCAGTCCAAAGTAAGTTATATAAATTATGGAGAGAATGGCGGTGCATGCTGGAGTCTTGGTACAAGTACCTAAGCTTGGATGTGAAGCCTCGAACTTATATTTATTTATACAGTAGATACATAATAACGTTTTTTTTTTATAATAATATAATGAGGCTAAAAAGAATCACGCACTCATGTTAAGTGACAGTTTTTTGAAATGATCACAATACTACCGAAGATTCCAGAACGGCCTAGCATAATCTACGGCTTACGCAAAACATCCACAAAAGTCTGGAAACCACGAGTATCTTTATTTGTCCTATGTATATTACTTATACAGTCTAAGGGGTGAGCTTTATTTATAAAATAATCTTTGTAAATTTGGCATAGGGAATTACATTAAATTCTTGAAATATATTTACAGTATGATAGTCAAAAGGTTTTTTGAGAATCGTTTTAATTTTTTTTTTTCTATTATGATTAATAGCTGTACAGTGATCTTATAAGCCCTATCACACCCAATAATACCATACTGTAAGATGAACTGCACCAACGCGTAATACATCATTTAAATAGTATTTTTGTTTAATATATTGCGTAGATTGAAAAAATATAGATCAATTTTCTCAATATAATGAATGAAAGTGAATTGGTGAAAACGAATGAAGTGGTCAGTGTATATGTGGCAAATCCATTTATGATACAGTAAATAATGAACAAAGTAGCGCCTCGCACCAGGTAAATTTGTAAGTGAGTCAGTCATAGTGATCCATCACTGTAGCGAGATATCATCCAGAGACAGCTACCTAGATAGTGATGGGTCTGCTCTGTACTAAATACTACTATGTAGTACTACATTACTGAAGTGCACACTTCACACGTTTGTTAGTGTACTGCACACTACAAACTACACGCTTAAAATTTCACATTTAAAATTGCATGCTTTAAATCGCACACTTCAAATTGCACACTTCGAAGCGCACACTTCAAATTTTATACTTCACATTGTATACTACAAATTATGTCATATTTCTAACTACACACACTTCAATTATGTGAATTTTTTGGCTGAGTTGTATGTTTTTTAATCCACCCTCCCGTCAGATTTTATTTTTTGATGTAGCTAAATGTGGAAATGTTTGGAAACAGAAACCCCTCCCCCCCCCCCTTCCCCCTGGATTTTAAAATTTTGTAGTAACACACTTTTGAAGAAGCACTTATTGTAGGTTATTCTAGTGGATACATTTACTTCAATTCATGTAGTTTATTGAAGTAGATGTTGTATGTAATGTTTCGTTATCAACTACAAATGTAGCATACACTTTGTAGTCTTCAAAGTAGTGAACGTATGCGTGTTATAGTATTTATTTTGAAATGTAGTTTTTTCCTTCGCTATATCTATATTTAGCTAGTCGTGTGAATGCATCTTTTTAAACAACGATTTGCCTGTACGCGCGCACTCAATTTGTTTGTTTAATACGCATTACAATCTTACTGGACAAAATATTTCTCAACTGAAGCTGTAATATGTCTCTATGCTGCAAATTCACTGAATCAGCGAGTTAATTTTTCTTAAATTCTCTTCTCTCAGAAAGATATCATCTTGACCGAAAACTACGTATAATGGTAACATTTTTACTAATATTAATACTTAACATCTTTTCATTCCAACGCTATTTCGCATGTGGTGAAAGTTCATATTATTTTGACTATTAAGTGAGTGAGTTGAATAATATTTAGATGAATTAATTAAATACATTCCTCATAACATACCTAGTTAGTATCGTCGGTGATATGATAATCTAAGTACCCGACACTGCTATATTTCCATATGATCGTGAAATAATTATATTCACGCAAAATTATAATTGTATGAAAACAATAATTATATTCGCGCGATTTTATTATTTGTAAATAATTCAAAGTATATTTTTTATTTGAAAATATTAAGCTTGTAAATTTTTGGTTAAATATTTTCATAACCATTTATTTGTTAACGCGAAAGTGTGTACGTTTTAATAATATCCGAAAGGGGTCGCTGATAAGGGTGAGAGAAAAGTACCGACTGAGGGTTTAATTAGCATAAAATTTTAATAAGTCCTCGTGAAGTTTAACAAGGTGAACAGATTTAATAATAAATTAGCCTAATAGTCAATTAGCAAGTTGTTTATTTCTCCCCAATATTTTTGTGTAGAAATATCAACTGCCCACCGAAAATCACGTGCAGATAACCAGGCGCAAGTTACTCCGCGAAATACAACTCCAAGATAAAAAAATTCCATACAACTCCAACATAAAACAGTACGCAAACAATTACACGTCGACAATAGTGTACGTGAGAAAATTACATGATTAAAAATAATGAAAAAATAAGCTTCTTCTAACCTAACCTAACCTAACCTAACCTAACCTAACCAAACCTAACCAAACCTAACCTAACCTAACATATAGCCCATAAACAATGGTAAAGATTTTGTGAAACAATCCATGAAAAAGTTTATTTTCAGCTTTATCATCCTATTAACACATAAAAGATTTTTTTTAAGAAACGTCGAATTTCATCACAAGAAAGAATATTATTATTTTTCTTGTCGAGATCTTTGTGTTAAAGTGATTATTTATAATATTATATAAAATTAAAGAAAATAAATTATATTTTTTTTTGTGTACGTTATATTTACAAAGAATAAAATTAAGTTATTATTTACTTTTCAGATTTATCTAACACTCTTAATTATACATTGGAATTAATGTTCTCATTTAGTTTTATATTGCGCTTTATTATTAAAAATAAAATTAAAATCTAGTGATCTCAATTTTCATCGGATGTTCATGGTACAGTTATTTGAGATTTGCATCTGAATACACCAATGATTGCTAACATAGATAAAACTGTTGTCTAGTACACATGGTGCCAGTCAAATTACAAATCATCAAATTAATACAATCTCCAATAACGGTTATTGTATAATCAGTTAAAATGTTATCGCTACTAAAAACACATTTTTCCAATTCCATAGAGTCTACAATATTCGGAATACTCTACATGTGGCTAGTCCGCTTATTTTCGTAATACAAATGCATCTCGCTTATCGCTTTGAAACTTTTATTAACTATCTTATTGTAAAAAACGTTTTTGCTTTTTATATAAATACTTAAATAAAGATAACAAAATTAGGCACACATAATTCTAGAAATTCATTATCATTAATTTATTTTAACATCCCTAAATGCTGAGAAATAAAAATGCTGAGCCAGACCACTATTCTTTTTATTTGTAGGAATTAAATATTTAATCAACCTACTATGTATATTAAAAAATATTCAAGATCCAAAATTGTTCAAAAGTAAATTTTAAAAATTCATTAAGCGAACTTCCATTTAAACTCTATTATCGTATTTGATTTATTTTAATTCATTAATTACTTAAATTTAGGTACCTACTGTATATTCCAATATTAGTTCATATATATTTTTTCAGTTGATAATTACATATTTAATTTGTACTTCCAACATATATCTGCTATACACTTAATTACAATTCTTTGAATATATTCATTTAATGTAGGTACACTTGATATAAATTCGCTATTGATTTTCTAAACAACCGCGTGTCATTTACATGTTTTGTTTTAACTTTTTTAAACTTATTTAATTTTTAATTTATGTTGTCATTGCTTTGTATCGTTTTACTTTGTACACTTGACCTTAATTCTTCCCAGTAATTGTATATGATGCTTGACACATATTACTTGACTATGTTTTTTGTAAAAGCCCCGAAAGGCTAATACAAAATAATAATAATAAATAATTATAACAAAGTGTGTTCTTTTAGAGGCGGAGAACTTTATATTGAAATAAAGTACAAAAAAGTATTTTTAATGTCAATGAAACTAGTTTTTTTTAATAGATAATTTTATGTCATTATTATTTAAATATTATTCTGGGCATTTGTTACCCGTGGCTGGCGCATACATGACGTAATCTGGAGGTTCTGTTTTCTTAGAGAGTTAAAGCACGTTAAGTTAAGGGAGTAAAAACAAACAAAGATTTGTTTGTTTTTACTCCCTTTATATTAACTCGTGGCGTCTGCTTGCTTGCCGTCAACAGAAACTTTGGATCAATTTTTGACCCTTTTCCCGTGATCCAATCGAGCTGAAACTTGGCAAGTAGACTCGTGGCGACGATCAAGAAGATCTATCAAATTTTCATTAAAAATAATTAATAATTAAAGTATAATTTCGGATTTTTAGAAATTTTATTGGTTTTTTCAAATTGGAATCATTAGAAAAGTTTGATTACGGCGGCCCGATAACGTCACGGAATATTTTCTAAATTTAAATTACTCCGTCGGTATGCATAATAGGTACAAATGTCGAAAATCTAAATTGACTGACAAATGTTTTTAGAATTTAATCTACAAAGCCTGAAGTGTCTTACCAAAGCTCAAAACATCTGACATTTTAGAAATATATTAAATTAGTGTAAGTTTAGTGTCATGTTATATGTTTTAATTCGTCTTTAATTGTTGTTATATTTTACAAAGAAAGAGATTATAATGAAAACTTGGTTTTTATGGGTTACTTTTTTACATGTATTGGAGGCGTAAAAAGTCTAATAAGGAACCATCTTAGTATTTACTGTAGTTCATAGCAAATGGGTGCCACCCCACTAACCCGCTGTTCTCCCACTCCCCTGTTTAGTTATAAATAAATATTTTAGCTTGGAGAGTTATTAATTTATTAAATGTTGAAACAATATTTGACGAGCTGGATGACGTAACGGGTATGAGAAATGTTAATATGTTGGAAGCAGCCGGAATATTCGAGAACAAAGTGAACTGGGCGTCCTATCGATCTGTCAGTCAGGCGGATCTAATATCAAAGGCAAATAAATCCCCTGAAGTTTTTAGTGAAGGGAGATTCATTAATCGAAGTTCCAGATCTTTTGGATTGGTTTTGCTTTTCGGTCATTCGTATTTGATGGTACGCGTTTGTGTTTGAAAGTATACATTTGTTCATAAAACTATTACAGTATAAACAGGATGAAAAACAAATCAAAGTATTGCTATTGTAAGTTAAATATTAAAAACATCGATGAAGCAATGTTTTTTTCTTTTACACAGTAATTCATATATTTTTTCCAAAAATATATACATGTCGTATATCCAAAAAGATATACACGATTAGTTTAAGACTAATTCAACCACCATTTGTCATCTTCTTACTATGAACTTGTCTAATTTGATATATATAATAACAAAATTTGTGTTAGAAATTGACAAATATATAAATAATTATACCCTTATAGAAACACTTCATGAATAACTTGTAAAATGGCACAAATCGTTCTTTAAGGGCGGATTGCCTAATTTAATAAACATAATTATACGTTAAAATATATTTATGAGTTATGCGCCCCCCAGTTAGAGTGATCTTAAATCATGGGGGTGACTATTGATATTTATATATAAATGTTAAAAATAATGATTATTGATAAGCCATAAGATAAAACTCATTGATAAGCCCTAGTATATATATATATATGGAACAAAAGTAGTTTCTGGAATATCTCGCGTTTCCTGTAAATGGTCTCCCTGAGAAGACCTAGGACGACGTTTCAACACGGTATCACATGCCATTGTCAAGGCTTTTTTTTCAATTTGATTTTTACGACACTTCATAGTCAAAATATATTTTTTTTATGGTGATTCATAGTCAATTTTTTGTTTGGCGAATTCAAGCATCTTCATTTTGTATTTGCATTCATCGTTTCTTGTATTATATATATTGAGTTTTTGTATTATACTTAATGTTCATCTCGAGCAGTTTGAACGTTGTGGTGTGGAATCTTTTGATGTGCAGTCCCTCGTACTGTGATTTTTTGCACAATGTGAACATGTGGCAGGGGAGCGGGAGGATAGGATGTATTTGTTCTCTAATGGCTTTACTTTAATTTAAGGGGTCACCACCAATCTTTAAATACTAGGGTATCTAAACATTGGAATATATATGTATAATTCGGGAAGCAGATAATAAAAATAAGAATTTGGAATATACTTACAAGATTTAATTTTGAATACACAGATTTTTAACAATACCTTGTTAATAAAAACTTAAGACTAATTACAGAAACTGGATGAACGGAGTCTACGAGGAGAGTAGTAGAAGTCGTGTCTCTCCCTCTATTTATAGCATTTGCGAATGTTTCCAGAATATTCTCCCAAAACAGTATAGGGCTGTGCTGTCTGCGGCTTCCGACATGATCGATATCTTTCGATGGGAATATCGAAAAATATCGATCCAAGCCTCAGCCTACAAACATATTGGGTTCAAATTCTTTTGGTAACATTTGGTCGCTGTATGTGCAAATTTTTGACAGTGATAACATTGTGTCAATGGATTTCAATCTTCAATCTTATTCGTATTGAAGCCTAGATTCACCCGTCCTTTCATTAGTAGTATTTTCCTAACTTCTCCTGTTGTTTCAACATTTAAATTTTTTTGATTAAATTTTTTTATTTGAATTTCGCCTTTTATTAAAAACATATGTTTATAGTTTTCTTTTTCTTGAATAATTTTTAAGTATTCATTTTGTAGTATAATATCTTCTATTTATTATTAAAAACTAGTGCCTAATCCACTAATCGTCACGCCATTTCCCCACAGGGGTAGGCCGAGGGAATAGAGTGCCACACCCTTCCGTCCTAACGGACCACTTCACATCTTCCACTTTCATACACCCTCCCGTGCACACACTCTGACTGTTCTAGAATATTCGATATATCTGATCATGCCATATCTCTCATGATCGTTGAAAAACGCTCACCTTATTCTGTAAACTTAAAGAACTTCAACTATATGAAACCGATTAGACTTGTATTGAATCGTATAAATTCATTTGATTCAATATAAGTTAGATTCATAATAAATTGAAGAAAATGCAATCTTTGAAGTCGATTATCTCCATAACTATTGATATTAGGGCACTGACGTACGAACATTTTCTACTCGTGATTAAAGCAAGAATCTACATGTATATTATACTAGCTGTGCCCGCGCGGCTTCGCACGCGTAGATTTTTAGTACACTGTTTGGATCGTCATAGAATTTTCGCGAACCTTCTAGAACATTCTCCTTTCAAAACTTTCAAGAAATTTATCGAATGTACAGGAACCTTCTAGACACACCGACACATTCCGCCATTCAGTTTAGAACCTTATAGAACTTTCGGGAATTTTCTAGAACATTCTCTTTCCAGAACTTTCTAAAGCAGGTTTTTCCAGAACTTTCTAGACTCACCGACACAGTCGGCGCACCTGTTTTGAAACAATCTGAAGCATTTGCGGCCTTCCCATAACAAAAAAATGTGCTAGAAAGCACATTTTCGTCACCCACTCCCACCCACGCATAGCCACCCCCACTAAACTCGCATATTTTCGATGTGACACCAAGGGCTATCCACCACCATAACCACCGGTGGGTGGTTGTGGCTGGTTGTGGTGAAAACTTGGCGGATAGGGAAACACGGGTTTCTTTATATATATATTTATATACATATATAATAATCAATATATATATATATATATCTATATATATATTGATTATTGAAGAGTAGTTGGTTTAGTTGTTTTTGGTGATATATCCAACATGATATGTGGGGTATAAAAGCAATGGCAGCAATATCAAAAAAATTAAAAATATTTTAAATGCAGTCATCCAGGATTTCTAATTAAAAATGTACTGAATTCAAAATGTATGTATCTAACCCTTCCAAAATAATTTCCTATAAATTTATAGGTTGTATTTCCTATAAAATCTAGAGTTTCGTGTATTATGAGTTAGTACTCCGATGACTGTATTCATTTTTTTTATATTGCTGCCTTTGCTTCTATACCCTACATATATCTATTTGCAAATATAGACACCACAAGTCGGTTTAACTAAATTTGTGGAGGAATTTAAAATCCGATAGATGGATTGAAAAAGCGAATCAGTGAGTCGAAAAAAGTCAGCTTTTAATACTTACGTAATATTTCTGGCTTGGGAAAAAGGAAATTAGTCTGAGGTAAATACTTAAATTTTGCTACGATATTAAGTAAGATGACAGATTTTAGGTATTTTAAGTTTTTATATGAATTTATCTCATTTTATTAAGGCTTTCCTGAAAGCATTTTAATTTTCACTCAATCTGTTATGAATACGGGGTGAGTTGTATTTAGTATAATAATGTGATTATAACCTTCCGAGGGCAATATCGCCCACCCGCGGGCGATTGAATTCACTTGGAGGGCGATTAAGAGGTAAAATTGATTTGGGAGGCAATTTTATATGATTTTGGGCGATAGTAGGTATACTTTAGAAAGAAATCTAACTGTTGTAAATTAACTTTTTAAAGACTGTGCTAAAAAATACCTTCGGGGACGGTAGTGTAACACAGCTTTACCTGATTAAAAATCGGCATAGTTTTTAATATGTGATAAAATATACACATATACGATACAGATAAGCGTTTTTAAGGTCGCTTTATATAATTATGTAAGGTAAACACACATATTTGCGTTATTTTAGAAAATTATTATAAAATCATGGCGTATCGAATTTGCGTGCGCTTCCGCTGACGTTTCATTAGCAACTGAATTCAACGACGCGGTCGCCAGCTTGCGTCAGTCGCCTGAACTCCGTCTTTGTCTAACACGTGTTACCCGACTCTACTGTACTCTTTCTATATTGTTTTCGCTTTCGCCAAAACCCAAGCAACCGCCATCTCTGTCCTACATGAAATGTGTGGTATTGTCGTACTCTTTCTTGTTACATTTAACTGCGATGTGCAATATAATTCTCTCTTTTACTCACTGGCCGAAAATATGAGAGTAATGAATAAATATTTTTTAATAAAAAAATCCGTACATTCCTATCAGTTTAATTTAGTCATTTTGGTGTGAAAATGTCTATTTGATGATTACAAAAAATATGACGTAGATATTTCATATTTTCTATAAACAGGTAGACCTACGTTACATCACCGACACACAGGAGTTAAAGCGACTGTTATGGACTCTTATAATTATATTACACGCTGTACAGTGTATATAACATTATTATTAAAAGAAAAATAAATATTAAGAATTTGCAAAGAATAAGCAATAATAAAAATGCAACGTTAAAAATATATTTTGAAAGTAGAACGACTCAAAACATGTTCAATTACATCAGCATACAAAACATTATCAATTTTTGATGCGTTACATCTTTCCTCTCGCTTTCCTGCAATCTGTGGCAGTGATTTCATGAAAATGGACGGAAATTCGTAACAGGAAATAAGATGACAAAGAAGCGCGCGCAATTTCATTTAACCAATGTCCAGCAAGTGCCATCGCAGCGAAGAAGCACACTCCCAACTCTTCTGATTTTGTATGTATGCTACGGGGCTGATGTCAAACGTGTGAATATAGTAACTATGATATATTTTGGCTTATATCTTCGAAACTATCAAATAAACCCCTATTTTTTTCTCAGTAATGTAAGCAATAACACATTCTCAAATTTTATGTAATTTACTTTAATATTATTTTTAAATATTCATTCAAAGTTTCATACAATACGTATGGCGGCACACTATCGCCATCTGTGAAAATAAATAAAAACATATAATTGACCAAACACATTTCTAAACAAAATGCGTATATAGATATACCTACCTAATGTAGATATACCTACCTAATGTAGGTACCTACCTAATGCGGCAAAATTCAATAATAAATAAATGCACATACATTTTCTTGTATTTACTAATTAATAAATATATAGGTATTAGCTTTTGTGAATTTTTATGTTAATTTCTGTTGCTGCTCAATTGATATTTTTAATTGTGAGATGACAAATGTTACACATGACTACTGTAAGGCTCGCTCGTTTTTATTTTATTTCTATTTATTTATTTGAAAATATTTACAGATATAAGAAATGATACATATGAGAGTGTTAATAGATAGTAGCCAACTTATTAACTTATATCCTGGCATATTTCACATGAAAATAATTTTAAAATAGTATATAATAATAGGAAAAGTAAATTAAAATAAAAGACATAAGTAGTAACAGTAGGAAAATAATTTTGAAATAATACGTAATAATAATATAAGTAAATTAAAATCAAAGACACGAAAAATTGTACTTATGAAAATAAATTAAACCGTGACGCGTATGTAAATATTGTCACGAGATTGTAGAAGACAAGGGAATTGTACGTTATTGAATCTTTAAAGCACTCTACATACATGCTCTACAGTAAATTGGAAATAATAATAATTATACAAAGTTATAAGTTATAAGTTATAAGTTAAGATAATCTAATAGATTCGCGAAACATCTATAACATCAATTCTTTTAAATACGGATAATTGTTTTTGACAAGCGAAACGATTCCATGAAAGCGAAACCGAAATCAGAAACCGAAGTAGCGGTGACACAGTGAACCCAATAATTGCACGTAGTTTTGCAGAAAGCGACCAAAAAATGATATAAAACTGACCAATAAAAAACAATTTTTTATTACACTCCCTTTCTGATTTACTAGTTGAAACAGGTTTGGCGCTTACCCCACGCGTTGGGCTTGAGTCGAGCGAATCTATGAAAGGGAGTTATAAAAAATTTCGAAAAATCCAAAATTATACTATAATTATTAAACTTTTTAAACAAAAATTTATTAGATCATTTTTGTCGTAGCCACGAGTCTGCCTGCAAAGTTTCAGCTCAATTGAATCACGGGAAAAGGGTTAAAAATCGAACCATAGTTTTTTCGACAGACAAGCAAGCAGACAGTACGAGTTAAAAGAAAGTGAGTAAAAAACTAACCCATAAAAACCAATTATTTAAAATCTCTCTTTCGCTTTGAATCAGATTTCTATAAACCGTTTTCTCAATTCCATGTCTTTTGGTTTGGTCACTTTCTGCATAACTAGTTCAATTAGAGAGTGACCTATGGGGGTTCGGAAAAAATAAGATATTGTGAATTAGAAAGAATAGATCTCTAGTTAAATTAATATCCAGTGACGCTGAATACATTAGACTTCACTTAATTTCAAGTGTTTCGTTTATCCCCCACAGCCTTTGAAATCTTGATACAGGCGCGATAACACTTTTTTTTCACAAAATAACTCATAAGCAAGTTAATTTTCTATTTTTTTCTTTCAGCTTATTACCGGGACAATGAAGCAATTAACGCGACCCTTTTTTAAGAAGGTTCAGGGCTTAGAAAAATATAGTGCCGGGTGCAATGTTTAGGAAGGCAAGATTCGCGGGAGTCCATTTCCCGGCATAAAAGACCCATTTAAAATGTACTTATTTATTTCAAAGACTGCAAGACAGCGGGACGGAAATAAAGCGAGGAAAACGCCACGACACTGTCTGCGGCGGACTACCTCAAAAATATTTTTCAAGACCAAAGCATCACCAGGAAAACAGAAATACGACAATTCAAAGAGGCGTAGCTATTTATATGGGAAAGTAGGTATGGAAGTCGTTGTGGGGCTCACGACTTACCGGATGGCTGGCCAATGTACACTTTACACAATTCCAACATGATCAACTACCACATCTATCAAATTTTGTATGTTGCACACATGTTAGTTTATACGCCACATACGATTTCGCTAACGCCATATGTATGGTTGAAATTTGTCATTCCCGTGATCCAGTATACAGGGTTATTTGGAAAACATTAATAATCTCGCAGGACTATATTCCTTCCTTGATTATGAGTCGAAAATGTTCAAGCTATTATGACCTAATATCGATAGTCATCGAGATATGCGACATCCAAAATTTGCATTTTTTTTTTCAATATTTCTAACTTATTTTTTGTAAAACGTTGTCAAAATATTTTGTAAAACGTATCATTACGGTAACGGTACGGTAATTATATTTTTATGGGAAAGTCGATATAGAAGTCTCTGGGTGTTCATAGGGCTTACGACCTATCGTACGGCTGGCTTGCTTAAGTTATTAATTAACGCAATGTAACGTTCACATTTCCACCCATGATAGAATCAATCAGATTTTTGTAAGTTGTACATATCTAAGTTTTATAATCCATTCCAAATGTATGTTGTAATTATACTTAGCGCGACCGGCATCCAAAGCTTTTTCATTCCCCTTAATTTATCACAGAAGTCACATCTATAATATCATATCTATAATATATCTTGATTAATGATGTCCCTGTGACAAAATCGAGTACTGTGTTCTGAAAAATATGAACAAACTCAAAATATTCTTTATTTCGAAAATTTTAAATAACTAAAGATTATGAAATACAATACGTTTTTTAAAGTAAATCATGTATAAACCAACCATTAACCAGTGAAATATATATAAAAATATGTTCCGCCACTTCGTTTTCGATCAATGCGGTGTCGTCTGCAAATCAAAGGTAAGGTTGAAGGGCTTTTTGCCGCCAGTTAAAATACCTCCTTTCCATTCGTCCAGCGCCCTCCTCATTATATATTCCCCATAAATATTGAAGAGATCAGGGGATAATACACAGCCTTGTGGGACTCTTTTATACACCTTGAAGGGGTAGATTTGCGATGAGAAGTTGTAAAGCCCTACAATTCATTCATTTACAGGTAATCTATAACTAAGGCAACGGATCTTTATATTTACGCGTGAATATCGACCTTTAACGCTTTTCGTTGTATTTTAAAGGAAAATTTTAACTCATGATATATTACAGCAAGCGTATATTTCTAGTGAAAGTATATTTCCTAATTTTTAAACAATCTTAACCTTAAAATAAAACACAAATTTTGTTTTAATAATAATGTCACCACAAAGTTCAAGCCTTCTTTTAAAAGAAAAAATATTCTTCGAACAATTAATCTTAACCTTACTATTAAGTTAGTTAGGTTGATCAGGTTAGCTTATTAGTTAGTTGATAGTAACTAAACTTCGCTAACCTAACGTAACCAACTAAATTGGTTAGGTTAGATCAACCTAATAGGTTACATAGTTATGTTGGAAAATATACTTTCATTAGAAATATGTATGTTAGAAGGTTTAACAATCGAAGAGCGTTTAACAAGCGAAAGTGGTGTGCTAGGACAGAAAGGTGTGACCTTTCTGGGGAATGGCGTGATGATTAGTTAATTAGTTCACTCTAACAGATGTACACCGTAGAGAGTTAATTCTGTGATACTGCAACTAATTTTGATAAATACTCTCACTTGTATACCAAAACTCGCTAGATTGATACTTGTTCTTAAAATCGTTTGATAAGTCGTTCGTTTCTATCATTCAAAGATGTCGCATTTTGTCAGAACAGAAAACTGATTGCTCGGCCGCCCGTCGCATCTTATATACTTGCGCCAGCCCGACGCTCGCGCACCTGCGTTTCTAGGACACTCTTGAAAATGCGCGACCCACCTCGGCCCTTCTGGGCGCTTCAAACTCTTTTCGATAATATTTACTTAACTGATCGAGAACATTCCGGAGTATTCTAGATGGTTGTAAATACTTTGTGACTAATTATTAAATGGAATGTTTTTGTAAAATATTATTATTTTAATAATACAGTATAATTTAAAAAATACTAAACTTATTTTATAAAAAATGTCGGTATATTTGTCAATAATATTCTTTCTATCTTTCTACAATGCAATATTATTTTAATGGTAGCCAAATATTTTGTTGTATTTTGATTAAATTTGGAGCGTTTTAGAGAGTTTTATTTGTTGATAAAATCTTTGGGTTTATTAAAAAAAAACCTTCCTTTTCCAAGTACACTTTTCAATTCGCAAAACAGTTTTTGTAATGAAGGCAATGAAATATTTTATATTCAAGAATACCAATTTCGAAATAATATTTCTTACGTTAAAATATTCATAATATGTTTATACTGTGTAGGCTTTTCTTTTCTTGAATATCATAATGGTTAATATGGAATAGATTCATTTATTAAAAGACGTCATATTGTGGAAAAATAAAGAAAGAAATATTAAATTCTATACTTCGATTCGCTTTGATTCGAGTAAACGAATGGCAATTTATAAAATGTATTTCTCTGAGTACACGTTTTATATTTTTTAATACACTGTTACGATTTTGTATAATACACAGAGTGTATCAGTGGATTAGTAACATCCTTGCCGTGGTTGGTTGACGGCTCGGGTCAGCACGCAACTAACTTTTGAGTTGGGCAAACGCTCATTTGTTTACTGAAGAGAGATTTGTTTATTTAGTGTTGAGTTAGTTTCTATGTTTTATTTATAGAAACATTTACTCTGTTCCGGATGTCGGCCTTGGCAACTCCGAACGACCAAAAATCTATGGACAACGTTCGACGGGAAGTCACGCCAATTGCAAGCCAATCCCGCATCCTTCTTGCGATAAGATACATGCATAGCATCAGTTATAACTTGTGACAATTCTATACTTGAAATATTTAATTAGAATCTCAATGTGAAATACTTTGTGTAAATAAAACAGAACACTAAATAAGAATGTCTTATTTAAAGAAATCTATGCCATCACTCCGATTTCCTTACACCATAACCACTAGTCTGCAGTTATTGCCGGTAGCACATAGATACACATTACTTAAAACTGGTAAAACTTTACGTCATCAATAAAATGTACAATGACTGTATGCTATTGTAGCTTAATAATATTATATTGTTTTTATATTAAGTTCGTACATTTTTTTGAACGGTAAACATCTATTATATTAAGCGTTTATATCATATTTAGGTAGAGATGTTTTATTAAAAAAATCTTTAAGTTGTTTATAATTTTTTACATATCTGTAATATATCTTTGATGCAGTACGGGTTTACAGTAAATCAAAAAGCAAAATAAAAATACTGAAACAATGGTTTGATGTTAACTTACTATCTCTAAATGAAAAAAATTAAACGACGTTCTTAACAGTTTTGTAAACCAGCGATGATCTCTCATATTAGAATATTTTCTTTTCTGTGTACTATTTCTATATACCATTACGTTTTATATTCATTTTGTATTCCTCAATCCTGCTCTATGTCATACAATGTATGAAAAATGACCGTCCTTCCCGGAATGAGTTTTTATGTACGTCATTGGGAATAATATATTTTACCTAACGAATAATATAAAATAAAAAATTCCCCAAAATTTTTCTGTCTAATTTTAATCGCTTAACATAATATTGATTAAAAAGTATACATCAAAAAACATAAGTGAGGTGTATGAACCTGAATAATAATTTACATAATGTAATTGAATCTAATATTTGTAAGCATATACTATGTACCTACTGTATTTTTTTTAATAAAGTAAAATAACAATAAAATGTCACACTGGAACTATTTTTCAGGGTTTTTAATCTGTATTTAAAAAAATAAAATATATATATCATCCTTGAATAGTCACAAAACTATATTTTTAGTTTAAATTTTCTTCAGGTAAGAATGATCAATTTACATTTTCAATAAAAGCAGACTAAATTGATCTCAAATCTCAATATTTTGAAATAATTTATAAAGATGAAAACACTAATTAATTTAAGTTTTTGTAAAATTTTAATCATGCACTGTTGACATTATCAAGTCATTTGTTTGCTAAAACTTTAAAACCTCTACGTTTGTGATCATAATAGACTACAAGAACATCTCCCAAAATCATTGTTTTAAAAGTTCAGAAGTTCGACTGTAATAAAAGTTTAAAACTCTCGTTAATGTTTTGTTTTCAAGTCAAATGAATACGTTATTGAAATACTCGGGACAATGGGTACCGGAGAAAATTTGCCTTGTTTATTAACTGAAGAAGGCGAAAATAAGTTTTGTCCAAATTGTCTTCCACGGAAGGATCGCAGATTTGTCTTATTAAATTTTCAATTTTAATTAGACGAGAAACTGTTTTTCGGTAAAAAGAAAGAGACAAACTTAGCTTTCAACCTAAAGAATTTGAGGACTGCACCAAGGTCTATTACAGGCTATTTGACATTAGTCTTGTCTCTATATAAAAAATCGTCTTTCTACGTATTCATATTTTAATTCAGTTAATAACACAAAATATAATATGTTACCATTATTAACCATTCATATATTCAGTGATAAACGTGTGGCTCTTAGCTATTCGCAAAAACTACCGTCTTTTCTATTGAATTTCGAATAGAAAATAATCTTTATACTTGGGTGAAAAGCCAACAGTTACAGAAACAAGCGACATCAAAGTTTTAATTTTTTTTTCATTATTTCTGAACTATGATTTTACTTTTCTTCTTTCTTGAACATATTTTCTCACATTCTCTGGTAGATTATTTATTATATTCCTTTAATACTTTGTAGGTTTTGTGTATTGTTTATTTCGTTTGTATTTCTTGTATTACATATTTTTATGAATATCTGTGTTAAATGTTATCTTATTTTTAAAGTATTTTGGCTTTCTACCTGTTACCGACGCGAATCGCCGGGAATCTCAGAATGAGATGTGCGAAAATAGGGGAAGTATGACGAGATGAGGATGTGGAGGGGTGATACGGAACGAATGTGAACTGTATTTTATGTGAGGGTGTTTTTTTTTTTTAGATGTGAGTTACAATTACTTTTGGCCTTGCTTGCTATGTACGAGGCTTATAATTTACCTCAATAGGAGTTCAGGTATTCTACTCTGGTTACTACCAGCTTTGTTGGAACGGCAGGGATTTGTCCGTGGAACTTGGAGCTCCTTCGCATTTACCTATGTGGAGAGGGAACCACGGGAAACCTCTCTCAGAAGGAGTCGGACCCGAGGGGACCTTCCTATACGTTCTTATAACGTTAGGCTTTTGTTTTATTCGTTATTTATTACTTTTAATGTCCTGACTATATTATCTAAGAAAGATAACACCTCTCGTGATAAGTCCTTGTGACTTATCACGGTTGCGAAGTCTTTCCAGTTGACGTCCTTCTGTCTGCACGCTGCCTCCAGCTTGTGTCTTTGTGTGAAAATGGGACAAAACATCAACAGGTGGTAAACATCTTGTTTGGCAGTGCCGTCACAGGAGCATGTGTCGTCATTAATTATTTTGAGATATGTGTGGGTGTTAAGAGGATAAAGGAATATTAATGAAAGCTGTACTCACTACAGAGAGAGTGTTCCTTCTCCTTTCTGTTTCATTACGGTGTGGTCAACGAAATCAACGATCGCGAAATAAAGAGTCGATAAAATAACGAATCTTGCAATCTAAGCACTTAAAACTGTTGCTAACGCACGGTACTTCTTTCGAAAGCTTACTTAGAGATTTAATTATATGGGTAATTAACACGGCTCGATGAAAGATTTAGAACTGAACAAGGCTGAGCGAAAAATAGAGAAGGGAGCAATTGTGACGTAAAATGCCAGATTCACCTCACGCGAGAATCAAACGCCTAAAATAAGCAAATACTGAATACTAACATTTTAAAAATTTCATATTAAAATCATTGGGTTTAGCTTTAGTTCTTATGTTTAGTGGTTTGTTGAATTTTCTATTTTTGTAAGTCTCCTTCGTTACGTAAGTATTATATTAATTAAGTAGTGGAGCAATATTGAATATGCATTATTATTGTTTTTTGTTACGTGATGGATTTAAAAAGGTTTTCTCATTCAATATTGGAGGGAAAGTAGCTTTTCCATAACGTAGGCAAACTTTTATGTCAAAATGAGTTATCTATTGATCTGGAAACTATTATGACGCGTGTACACAGGTGACATTTTGACAGTGGCGTAGCTTTGGTAAGGACAGCCGCCTGGGGGCCTGCCATCGCAGATTAACACCGTAATAATTACAGCCCGTTCATTAAAAAATAATTATTTATATAACTACGAATAATTAAAAATACGAATCATTGAGTAGATATAATTTAAATTTAAATAAAAAATAATTTCGTAGCAGTAGTCTTAATCTTTTAACTCGCTTTGGAACATCGCATTCCTTATTTTATAGCCATTTAGTAAAAAAAAAGTGTACGAAAACGTTACATGTTTTGTCTATCGATCGTTCCGCTTAATTTCGCGCCAGATATCTTTCGGTTTTCGTCACTGGTCAACTCGCCCTAGCCATACTGAAACGCCACCGCACCGTTTGTTATTATCTGTGCATTCGCAGAAACATCACAACAACTTTACCGTCGCTTTTATACATAAATGTTAGTTTTGTGAATGTTCGACCGGTTTCTTAATATTTCTAGTGTTTTATAGTGTCCTCGAAAATAGTCCAGTTGATTTTAGATTATAAAAAAAACACAAAATATTGATAAATGTTCAAGTTGTTTATTTTTAACATTGTGGAAATTCATTTTTGATATTTAAAAAAAATGAGGGTAAACACAACACTGTTTTATTCCACTACAAAATACATAATATTGGTACTATACCAATTAATTTTGCAACCCACTGTATGTATCAAGTTACATTCTTATCAAAAATGTTATTGTTTGTGCAAATAATTGTTGTACCATTTTTTTTCTATCATGTCGATCGTGATATTTGTTCGGCCTGAGTCCATCCGGAGTGACTCTCCCCTGGCTGCATGGCTTGAACGCATCAACAGATGTCGCATTGGAAGGACAGCGCGCGCTTCGAAATTTAACCTTGATACGTGAGCAGTGACGGTTTTATTGTCCGCATCGCATTCCCTTTTTTTATAAAATTGATAAATCATCGCCATCACACTGTGATTTAAATTAACTATAGTTATCGTTTTATTAATATATTAAGTATATTCTGACAGATAATTTTTTTTTTCCCCAAATACGTCTTTCTTCCTGTTTCACTGACTGCACGTTGATTCATCTACTTAGCGTACAAAAAAAATGACAGGCGTGGCAGCCCTCTCTACAATTAATAGGAAAATTTAACATAATAATACAAATACCAATAAAAATATATGAAATAGATTGATAAATATTAATTATATTCAGTGAATCAGTATGGAAGAGGTGGAGGACGCCATTCAAACGCATTTGATTGGTCGTGACGTATCAGTTTGCGTATTTGGTGGAGTTCCGTAGAATTTGTACATCTGAAAATTATTAATTTTGTATATTATAGATATCTCACAGAGACGAAACTGTATTAATTATGGGAAAGTAGGTATAGAAGTCATTTGGGTGTAACAGGACTTATGACCTGTCTTTTTATGGTTGGCTTAAGTGATCACTTTACACAATTGTAACATTCGCCATTTCCACCCATGATAGAATATACCATGCTTATTCATTTTTTGGAAGTTGTATATATGTTCAAATTGCGTGAAGCTTTCATATATGAGTTGTAAGCGCCTTTTCCATGCGGCCTGTACAAAGCCATTTTCATTCCCCTAAATCCCCACAGATGTCGCTAATGAGAAAATCTACAATTGATTTTACGGAATTTTGGGTGCAATATACTTTTATTATGTGTAATGAAATTCATCCGAATACTTGCATTACACTAGGATACGCCAGGAAATATTATTTCCAATTTTTGTTAAATTCCTTTTTGACCAGTATTTACAATTCAGAATATTTTGAGTTTGTTCAAATCTTTCAGAACAGTGCTGGATTTATGTCACAGAGACATTATTAATCAATTAGTGTTGATTAATAATGTCTCTGTGACATAAATCCAGCACTGTTCTGAAAGATTTGAACAAACTCAAAATATTCTGAATTATTAATTTTGTCGGAAATTTATTTTTAATGTTGAATTTCAAAATCATTTTTATACTCTCTAATATATGCAAGAAAAAAATTTCACAGTCGTATTTTCTTGACCAAAGTAAAATATATCTACTCATGTCAGTCTCAGAACTGAAGTCTCCGATTGGAGCCTCATCCCTTAACCCTAAACATCTCATACTTACTATGCGAAACTCACGATTTTTCTTTTCCGATATTTTTCTTCACCATTCAGCTTCCTTTTATTGTACCGAGGCAATAAGTACGAAGAGATGCAAAGAAACCTTCGCCTATATTTCAAATAACTCCATATTAATATTCTTACTGCTTTTATTTACGTGCTTTTTTAACTTTAGGGGCAGCATCTGCGTACATTAATTTATTAATTATTTATTTTCAAACCTTACAGTCTTCCGTTAAATAATTTATTACAACCGTGAAAGAATTAAATTACAAAAATATTCAAACACAAGTCGAATTTCAGGGGTCTTTGAAGTTATTAATAAAAGAAATACGCCGACAAATTAAAAATATTTTGCCATAAATCAGTAGGATTTCTTTCATTTTTTAATTAATTGTTTCTTTGTCATTATTTTCACGACCCTTTTACAAAGGTGATTTTTTGTTGTTATTTTTACATAATTTACGAAAATTTTTTACCTGCTACGTAGCACATTGACACAATGGTTGTTCATTAAATGAAAATGCGTTATTTTCAAGATATTTACAAATGAAAACACTGGAAATAAATTAGAGATGTATTAATTAGTGATAAATTAACTATTAAATGGATAAAGTCACTTAACACTAAATAAACTTAATGCTTTTTTTAAATCACACAATTTTGTAAGCCACTACTCATCTATGAACACTTTATTATCGCTGGGAACACTTTATCTTTCACTCGTTAGAACATTCCATCTAAATCTCGCACATAATTGTCGTATTTGTTTATTTCGCCACTTAGGTAATAACTTGCTCGATTATTTCGCTTGATATTCCGAATTTCACAACCGATCGAAATGTCAAAACAAAACTGTCCCACGCCGCGGCCAAGATCCGAAATTTATACACAAACGCTGTTTTTTCGAACTCTCGAGAAGATTATTTTCCTTTCAAGTATTAAGGAGAAGGTTCCCGTCATTTCCAGGCTGTTCCAGGCGTCTTCTGAAGGTTGTAGATAATTGTAGACTATTATTAAACCCTCCATAGTGTTCTTCCACAGTGACATTATAAGGGATTCGGACAGTTCTTTCTCCTGACGCTATTTTTAATACAGATACTCTAATATCTAATATACATAAACATTGTTCAACAATTTTTACTAATCAAAAATTTCTATACTTAATTTTATTTTATTTAAATTTAATTATTTAATTTTTCGTTCCATTCTCATTTGATTTGGCATTTCAAGAAAGATATTCATTGATTTTTGTAATTTTGCTTTCTTCCTAAACAGCTGTTTTATTTAATATCTTCCTCTTGTAGCATGTTTGTGCTCAAGTAGATTAAGATATTTTTTTCTAATAAAATCCTCTGAAATTTTTCTAGCTGAGGTATATGAGTAGTGATTAAAATATTACTAAAAAATGAGACAAGTTAGATGAAGTGACAATATTTTTCCAAATAGAATAATATAAAAAAACTTTTATATTAAAATAAATTATATGTTTTTAATGTCACCGTACGGGTATAAATTGAAATGATTAACATACTCGCATAGTACGAGAATATTAATTTTACTATAGTGCTTTTAAAAAACAGTACATTTATATAATGCAACGTGCATAACGTAGATAAAGTATTACATAAATATTTTTACATTGTTATATTCAAAGTTGTAACAACGTATTATTCATTTTAATAGGGGTAGTGTTATTTGAGCTGTCTCTTATCAAAGCGCCCAGTCACCGCAGTGGTGTTTACTTTTTAGGGGATGCACATATTCGCCCCTAGATTGAATCCGTGTTACGCACCACTGTCTCTGTAAACATGCCATCTATTATTTTAATCAAATATTTCGTGCATTTTAAAGTAAAACTAATAGTGTGTTTGAATTTGTAATTAACTCGAAATAAAATAAGTGAAACGATATAAATATTTACAAAATATCTATCTTGGTATCCAAAATGTTTAGTTTCTACTGGGACTAGATCGTGAATCTTTGCCTTCTTAGGAAAGTGAGTAATTTATTTATATTTATTTATTTATTTATACGCCCTTTGGGCTTTTACGTGGAAGGATTATTAATTTACAAAAAGAATAGCGCAATACACGTTTTAATTTAAATATGTTAAAAAAATATTGATAAAGTAATAATTAATTAATACAGTACAAGAAATAAAATCACTAAGCACATAATACAAAACTCAAGAGAAAAAATTTTTAAATTAAACAAAAAAAAGCAAATAAAATAAAATGATAAACAATATTTAATATTTTTTTATTTTTTATTTAATTTTATTACACAGTATGAAAGTAACATTTATATCAATATTTAAAATTTATGCTTTTGTATAAAAAAAATAAATAACACTTTTTTAAACGTTTCAGAGTAATATACCACTACAAACTTAACCAAGTTACAAATCACAGTCATAACATAGGTATATGTTGAATATTGTGTGTATAGCCACTCCATTAACTAAAAGAATCAAACTGAAATTTACCACAACCACATTAGTTATCCAACCCCATTTATGAAACCTACATACATTATGCCCGTCACATATATCCAACCCCATTTATGAAACCTACATACATTATGCCCGTCACATATATCCAACCCCATTTATGAAACCTACATACATTACGCCCGTAACATATAATAGGTCCTTACATATGAAATTGGCGTTTAGTATGGGAGAAACATAAGCCGATTTTTTTTTATTATAATATATTTATTTAATCAAAGTATGTACCATTGCTATCTATGCACTTTTGCCATCTCATAGGTAGTTCATCGATCCCTTTACTAAAAAAACCAATCGGACGGGAATCAATAAAATCTTTGAAGGCGGTTTGGACTGCCCCATCGGAGTTGAATTTTTTCCTTTGCAAGAAGTTATCCAAATTTCGAAAAAAATGGTAATCTGTTGGGGCAAGGTCCGGAGAGTACGGTGGATGTCTTAGACATTGCAATTGAAGCTCCTCTAATTTGGTAGCCGTCTGTTGTGCAGTGTGTGGTCTAGCGTTATCATGAAGCAGCAGTGGCCTAGAGCAATTAACCAGCCTCGGTTGTTTAGCAGCTAGCTTTTCCATCATGGTTTGCAGTTGCTGACAATAGACATCTGCCGTTATCGTCTGGCCAGATTTAAGAAAGCTGTAGTGAACGACACCAGCACTAGTCCACCAAACGCTCACAAGTAACTTTTTTGGAGTCAATTTTCGCTTGGGGCATGGTTCGGCTGGTTCGGCAGGGTTCAGCCATTGCGATGAGCGCCTCCGATTATCGTACAGGATCCACTTTTCATCACAGGTAATGATTCGATTTAAAATCCCTTCATTATTGTGCCGGTTGAGTAATGCAACGCAGCAGTCAACGCGCGTTTGTTGATTTGCTTCACTCAATTCGTGAGGTACCCACCTTTCAAGCTTTTTCATCTTACTAATTTGCTTCAAGTGGATTAAAACAGTTTTTTCACTAACACCGCATCTGCGGTGTTAGTGAAAAATGCTGCAATCTGCAATCTTGCAGCTAACTCGGAAGTGGTTTGCGATGGATCCGCTTCCACAATAGCCTTCAATTCTTCATTATCAACTTTGGTATCCGGCCGTCCACGGAGCTTGTTCTGCAGGTCGAAATTTCCAGAACGAAAACGTTGGAACCAAAAACGCACTGTGTTTTCTTTTGCGGCACCGTCGCCATACACATCATTAATCCTTCGAGCCGTTTCTGCAGCACTGGTGCCACGGTGGAACTCGTACTCATAAATAACGCGATATTTCAAGTTTTTCATTTTGTAAACTGAGTGACGCAAAGAAAAAAACAATTGAGGAAAAAACAAATGAATTATAATTTTCAAAACACAAATACATGAGTAAATAGCTGTATAAATTTGGATTTGGAATTCCTAACCAAAGAGAAGATATTTGAGATCAAATTTGCCAGTACGGCAAAACGTCAATTTCATATGTAAGGACCTAATATTTGTCACATATATCCAACCCCATTTATGAAACCTACATACATTATGCCCGTCACAAACATTCGTCACATATATCCAACCCCATTGATGAAACCTACGTACATTATGCCCGTCACATATATTCATAAATAAGCGGAATTTTTGAATTTCGCGGACTCCAATTGTCCAATTATCACCAAAAAAATTGTTGTGTAAGTACACTTATCCTTGACGTATCTAGACATTGGTAGCCATATTGGATGCTTACTTTCAGAATATTTTGAGTTTGTTCAAATCTTTCAGAACAGTGCTGGATTTATGTCACAGAGACATTATTAAACAATTAATGTATATTATAGATATCTCACAGAGACGAAACTGTATTTCTTATGGGAAAGTAGGTATAGAAGTCATTTGGGTGTACATAGGACTTATGACCTATCTTATGGTTGGCTTAAGTGATCACTTTACACAATGTAACATTCGCCATTTCCACCCATGATAGAATATACCATGCTTACTAATTTTTTGAAAGTTGTATATATGTTCAAATTGTGTGACAAGCTTTCACGTATGAGTTGTAACCGCCTTTCCATGCGGCCTGTACAAAGCCATTTTCATTCCCCTAAATCCCCACAGATGTCGCTAATTATTTTAATATCGTTAATGTCGCTAAATGAGAAAATCTACAATGGATGCTTACTTTGTTGTTGGCTGTAGAAAATATTACACGTGTTTTGGTGTACTCGGCGATTTTAAAAGGCTCGGAAAAAGTGGAATAAATATTTCAAAATTTCTGGCCAAAAACAACATATGTTTGATACGTCAGCCTCCGTTATTGCCGTACATTTAATCCCCAAGTTAAAAAAAATATGAAAGCATGAATTTTTGCCAGTTTTTTTTTTAAATACTTAATTATTAAAAAGTCGAAAAAAAAATCTTTTTTTTTTTTTAATTACTTATTATTGGTATGATAAATTGAAAGGGATATGAGGTAGCTCTGTTTGTAGATCTGAATGGGACGTGGATGGATAGAAATAAAGTGAAAAATCAATAAGATTATGAATAATTTGGAAAATATAGGATTGATCTGAAAATATTCGCCTATTGAAATTTTCCAATTTAAGAAATCGGGTTGAGTCCAAATAGTTAAAGGTCAAATTAAATTTGTGTTGGAATTTATTTTTAACACTTTTAATATTGTAGGGTTCTCTGCAGATCTTCCACGATCAACTTTATTATTTAAGAGTTAGCGAAGGCCAAATGCTTTGACTTACAATTTTACAATATTTAACACAAAAATGTTCTAAGGTTTTCACAGCCACTCAGAATCTTCTGGTTTGTGTCTTCTGGGTCCATCATCAGGACTGATGTGTTTTGTAAGTATTGGTGTTTTGGTTAAGTATTGGCTTGCAATACCGTGTCGAAAGCAGCAATACTGGTTTCTCAAATCCATAAGGACAGAAGTAGTCCTTCGTCAAATAGTTATAATAAAACTGGTGTCATCTTTGGGCATACAACGTCTCTAGTTATTTCGCAAGGTACCCATCTAGAAGTAACCTTTATATATTTTTTTATATATACCTTATTTATTTATATATATATAATCTTTTTGCACATAATTTATTTCCAGTTGGAAATTTATTCCAATATATTTTTAATATATACCTTATTTATTTATATATAATCTTTTTGCACACAATTTATTTCCCGTTGGAAATTTCTTCCAACCAACTAGGCAATTTAGTGGAACAGTTGCAATAGGTTTCCGCAATATAAAATAAGTTGACGTTTTAAATTTGTATTATACAAGTCTAACAGAAAACAAGATATATATAATATATTTTTACCAGCGGCGAAAATCTGTCATATATGAAAGACTATAGATGTCGCTAGCGTTGTGTCATTTATTCGTAGGGTCGAACATATGAAGGAACTAATTTGGAACATATATACAACTTTCAAAAGTTTAGTAATGTGTCGATATTCTTGCGATAGAATTGATGAAAGTTTAATTTTGTAGAGTGATTACTTAAGCCAGCTCATACAGGTCATAAGCCCTGGACCACACCATAAATTATTTTGTATGTGTTTTCTTTGTAAAAATTTTCGTCTCTGTAAGACTTCTGTAATTTATCTAAATTAATTAATATCCCTCTGTGAAAGAATCCAGCTCAGAACATACGTATTTTATAAAAAAATGTGGTTATAATTATATTTTTAAATAATCAGCATATTATTTTTAATTATGTTGAAATATATTAAAATCTCCAAAAATTATTTACAAGATTAAAATGTAACACAGGAGACTGGTTTTCAGTAGGAAACTTTTTATTTTATTCACTCGTATATAAATAAATTTATGAATATTCTTTTGAAACAAATTGATGTATTTTTTGCAGGGATTACTTAGCGTTTTCTCCTCATAGAGTTATTTTTTGTTATATGCTTAAATATTTTAAGAATAAAGTGCTCTGTTATTAGCAAAGCGAATTCAATGAGATTTTCACCACACGCGAGGTATTGTGTAAGCGCAACGATTTATCACAAATTGCGAACGTTAATTTTCCCGTTCGCGGGGCCGCATTGTTCCCGGCTAATCTGCAATTTTACCCCCTGATCTGTGACGCAGCCTATTAGCCCTCACAAAGCCTCGGACCCTTTGACACGCGAGATGAAAAATAATAAGGACAATTTAATCCGTCTTGAAACCTTTGACACGTCACCAGTATCACATTTCAAAGTCAGTGCAGAAGTTTCCGTTTGCAAAAACACGAAAAACATAGTTAACCTTACATATTTCAATATCGGGTAATTCACACAAACGTATCATCTTCCCTTTTATCGCTAACATTAGACAAATGGTATCATTTTTGATGAACTGTGTCTTGTATCTACTTTTGATAATCGTTGTATTAATAATAACTATACATATATATTTCGTGGACCTTATTTATAATGCCCAGATAGTATAAAAAATGACAACACAAATCGTTCAATGTGATAAACAATTATTAAAACTGAATTATTTATTACACTATTAGGGCATTATGAATATTTCCAAGAGTTTGTTAGGCAATTTGATAGTTTAAGTACAAATTCATGACGCGCACTGACCAGGTTAGATTATGTTAGGTCAGGTTAGGTTAGATTAGGTTAGGTTAGTTTACGTTAGGTTAGATTAGGTAAAGTTAGGTTTAATGATTATACTGTCATACAATAAAAGAATTTAATATAAAACAGGTATTTTTGATTATTCTGCCCGATAGGTGAAGGACGTGATTTACATTACCCGGTCAATATAATTATTTCAACAATTATTATCATATTTCCCTATCATATTGGGCATTTTTCAAACGGTCCGGACATTATAAATTATGTCCTATTAATCACTTTGTCCACAATATAATATACCAGAATATTATGTTACCAATCTTATTAAATACAAACCTATTGTAAAAAAAAAATCAAATATAACTAAACTTCGTCAATTGAGACTGTTTCTTCCAAAATATTCATTCATAAGTTAATTTTTAAAACTTCAACTCTTTACAAAGAATTTAGCAAACGCTGTATATAATGAAAATATCTTCGAAAATGATTCTGTTCTTATATTACGTGATTGTTAATTTATTGGATAAATATTATCATTATCATTATTTGTAAATAAAATATTTGGTCTTTATATGAAAATATACGAGATTAAGTGTACCAAAGATAACTAACTCTATTTTGCATGAAAACTAAAATAGTGTTTCGGGGTTATAATTTTTTTGATGTTATAACAATATATTTGTTCATTTTTTTTTTAAATGCTTCAAGAGTAAATGGATCTATCATAATAAAATTGATTAAAAGCCTGTTTAGCTATGGGTTTTGCAAAATGATTTAATAAGTTTCCGTTAAACTTAGCAAAATCGAGAGCAAGTACGTAATCCGTGTACTGCGGCCTCTTAATATAAGTATATTTCTATCAATTTTATCGCCAGTGAAACTGAAATTTTAAAAGCTTTGTTTGTTTTTGTGAATTCTCTCGGAACATTTGAAACAGATAAACGTCATTTCACAATAAAGAGTTAGCTTATTTAGTCGAAAAGTACGAAGGAATTCGGAGTAATTATTTAAATTTGTCGGCTCAAGTTAAACAGTCTGTTTCCGAAAAAAGGTTGTTTTTGGAACTGGAAAGAAAGGAAAGGAAACAGAATTTTAATATCAAGGAGTTGTATGTAGAAATTTTTTCTCATTATTACCCCGGTAACTACCAACATCTTGGTTATTTTTATATGCTGGTCTCGGTGTCACTTGTTGGATTAGGCTTAAGACGTGTTCTAGCGTAATAAATACTACTTACCCGTACTGTAGCTTGTATTATTGTTTAATATTATAATACCTTACCTATACCTATCGAATGTATACCTATCGTATGCCTTAAACGGATTTAATAATTAAACTAACAAAAATAAAATACTCGTGTAATGCTTTCTATGATAATAGAATAATAGCATGATGGGGGATTTTGGTAATGATTAAAAGAAAATTTCATTAATATTCTTTAGTACAAGATGAAGAAGAAAAATAAGTGAAGAAGAAGAAAAAGGTTCGGCGAAAATTTATCTCTCATCAGCATTTTTGAAAATAGTAAAAATGCTTAATATAAAATATAACAAAGTGAAAAATTCTAAAGATACATGGAATAACACTAGGAATGAAAAAAACATGTTTTGTATACATGCATGTACCACATTGTTGAAAGAATATCAAACCTTTGGTAGGTAGAAACGCATTTTTTCATACACACTATACGTACCTACTGTAGACTTCTTCAAAATAATCCCTTTGTTAATGCAAACATTCCTCCCAGCGGACCCGCCATAGTGGGAAACACTTAGTCTCCTATTTAGTCTCAAATTGTATCCCTCTCAGTAGCATTAACTTGGGTAAAAGCCAAAAATCATGGATATATGTCAGGAGAGTAAGGAGGGGAATGCTGTGTTTGACCAAGAAACTCCGGCTGTTTGACACTTCTTCAAGCCTGAACCCTCAGTTAAAATTAAATTTACTGATCCAACCTAACCTAACCTAACCTAACCTAACCTAACCTAACCTAACCTAACCTAACTCGTTTGCAAGTTCATGGACTGTGATACGGAAAATTTTCATGGCTTATGATTGCACTGCGTCAACTGTAACACCGTGAAAATTACAACACAATCGCAATATTATAAAAGTTTATTTATCACCATCCCAAAACTACTATACCTTGCCCCACATGGTAAATCGGAGGGGAAAAGGATGCCGGGAAGATCCCCTCAAAAAGTGGGAAGACAGTTGGGATTCCATATTATAAGAGTGACCTTCAGCAAGTATAAGAAGAAGATGAAGAAGTCTGTTCATGTTTTCAGTGTATTGCAGTTATACGTTTCGATTATACATCTAAAACACACAGTTAGATGTCTACAACTTGTCTGTTATCAATTATTAACACACCTTCCGTCCATTATTAAACGTTCCACCCGACCTCTTAAACGACTTTAATTCAATTTTTTGGTCCTTTGTCATATTTTTATCAGCTAATGATAATGTATTTGAAATGGTCAATTCGAAAATAAATTCTTCTTCAAACACAGCAAAATTATTTTGTGGTGACATAATTATAATTTATAGAATTACACTTTTTTTACATCACTTTTTTCATTTTTATAATTTATAGAATTACAAACAAAGTGTAATTCTATAAATTATAAAAAATAAATGTTTTCAAAAAAGGTCCTGGAAATAACCAATCACATATATTAGCATCGTAAATATATTACAACACTCTGGAATTAACTAAAAACGTCTGAAGCAACAAGAATATTCTCGTAAACACTAGAAATGTGCAGAATAATTTAGGAGGTTCGAAAAACCAACGTGTTTCGTATAAAAAGTGGAGTCAGCGCCGCGGCGCTTCATGTTTGTTTTGACATTTGACCGACACGACGTAGCCAGCGGTAAAATACCAGCGACTGCAGTGTTATCAATGCAAAGAATACCTATTTACGTGCGGCAATTTTTTTTTCATATTTTTTAAATACTTATTACACAAATACATATGCCAAACTGCACAGCAGTTTTACGGCATGGTTGCCTTCAATATTGTTTGATAATAATTTTTATTTCATTATGAAGATTATAGAGTAGGTCATTATCGGGTGTTGCATGATTTTGCATGACAAGTGATACATGATAATTATAAATTTATGTAGGATTAGGTACATAGTTTTAATATATATTCTTTTAGCTTGTACTTTTTGGAAGCCAATGGACTTTTTTGTCTTGCACCACACCACTCAAAGAATTTTTTATCTAATTTATTAAAGATTCTTGGCACAATATATTCTCTTTTTCTTTCACCATACACGTTGTTTGTGATTGTGATTGAACAGAATACTCTAGCAAGCGATTGAGAAATAGTCTGAATTAGTTAAATAGTGAAAAATATAGTTTTATTGTTATAATCACAACAATTCAAGATAAATAACACATTTTCTTCCTTCCATGAATACGTTTTAAGACTAGCCGAAAGGGTGCAATTGTGATGTCGATTAATGACGCTCCATATTAAAAATATTTTTGACAGATTCGTCGGCTTTTGTTTAAAATGATAGATTGAAATATGTTGTGTTGCCATTTTCAGATATTTTTGTTTGAACAGTGACAAATGGAGAGCTGTTGGTTTTTTTTTTTTGTTGTTGGACGGCATGGTATGACGTAGACCGATGTATAAGAAATTATATGTGAAACATACATATTTTTTTTTATTAAGTTTATTTGTTAAATGTACAAACTTAAGAGTGACTGTATACAATATAATATAATTAATACACATTTATATTACACGCTTACCCACTTTTAAATGACAATTTATTTTCGTATTTAAAAGTGGGGGCGCTGTCGTATATATACCTATATATCTATTGTTAATGTAATCGTTAGTGTAAGACATTAGATTAAATAAGTAAGATATAGACAAAGAAACACTACATTAAGTTATAAAAATTAAGACATTAAATTAAGTAAATAAGATGTACACAAGGAAACGTTAAATTAAGTTATAAAAATTAAAAATTAAGAAGGTATTGTAATAACATTTAAAATTATGTATATATTTATTGTTTTTGATAAGATTTTTTTCATTGCGTTATTGTGATTGTTTTTTATAGAAAATTTTTCAATTTAGTTTTGAATTTTCTATAATTTTTTTCCATCTTCATTTCATTGGGAAGAGCATTAAAGAATGATACTCCATGATAGGAGAAGTGGTGTTGGGCTACATAAATTATCTCTTTCACACTGTTTGTTGAAAAACAAATTATTATTATGTAAAATTTTTTCATCGCTGTCCAATATTTCTGTGGTTGACTGGTAACCTTCTTGCCATGATTTTTAGAAATTGAGACATTTATAGCCTGGAATTGGCAAAAAAAGAACGAAAGTAAATCGTGTAACCTGCTTCGAAATCTATGTAGGTATGTCATGGGAAAGACCATAGACGTCTCCAACATAATCCATTCGAACATATGAAAGAAACTGATTTAGAACATAATATTGTAACTTTCAAAAAATTGATCTTGTGTGGATGTTCTTACGGTGGAATTGATGAAAGTTGCATTTTTTATCATCACTTAGGCCAGCTCATACAGGTCACAAGTCTTGAGCCACCCTACAAAGACTTCCATACTTCCATAGACCAATATTCATAGTTTCGTCTCTGTGAGACTTTTATAATTTATCTTAACAAATAATTATTGTTTAATGAAATATGCTTCACAATTGAAAATAAAATTAAAATAATGATTTTTATTTACATCTTTATGTTTTTACTTCTATATGATTTTTTATTTTATATATACAGGATTATTTGTAAAACATTAATAACCTCGCAGGACTATATTCCTGCCTTGATTATGAGTCGAAAGTGTTCAAGCTATTATGACCTAATATCAATAGTTAAGGAGATATGCGACATCAACATTTGCATTTTTTTTTCAATATTTCTGACTTATTTTTTGTAAAACGTCGAACTATCATTACAGTAACTCATATCGATTATATCATATCGAAAAATTCATTGGTACATTCATACAAGTTAAATAAAACGATAAAAACCCTGAAAAATTCCAATGGGAATGTTTTCCAATTGGAATTCGAAGATTTAATTTTTTTTATTTGACTTGTATTAAAGGGAATGAATTATTCATATTCGATATAAGTTACTGTAATGATAGTCCAACGTTTTACAAAAAAATAAGTCAGGAATATTGAAAAAAAAAATGCAAACTTTGAGGTCGCATATCTCCTTAACTATTGATATTATCATATCATAATAGCTCCAACATTTTCGACTCATAAGCAAGGAAGGAATATAGAATATATACGTAAATAAAATTTAACTGACAATATTCGTCAAGAACGAATAAAAATGAAAATTTCCCTCATTCGGGTTCGGAGAGGGATGTGTAGGACTGTTATATTTTTACGTTACACGAGTAAGTGACAATTTTACTCGACGTCATCAGCCGCTTCGCAAATGACGTTACGGTTACGTCAGTGTCACATTTCCAAAACCAGTCGCTGTAACATTATACGGGTGTCTCGTAGCTGATAGCAAAAACTTTGACGTGGTCTTCTTCACTCAATTATGAATAGAAAATATTCTTTACATTTTGGGTGAAATGGCGACAGTAACGGAGATAAATGACATCAATGTTTACATTTCTTTTTTTAATATTTTTGACTTATTTTCTGTAAAACGTTGGACTTTTACTTAATGAGAATGTTAAAATTTCATTCGTTTTAATACAAGTCATGTAAAACTACAAAATCCTTAAAAATAATTTTAATATCAGCAAGGTTTAAATCATTTTATTTTACCTCTATCAAAGCGAATAAATTTTAATATAAATTACTTTCATAATAGTCACGCGATTTTAGAGAAGAAAATATTTTGAAAGGATTCTAAAAAATGATCCATTTTTAAATATACACAATGAGATAAATAAGATTTTCAATTCAATAAAAGTGTAAAATTGTGCAATTTGCCATTTTAACTGAAACACCGGTTGGAGCGAATGACCTCACGCCTCAGTACCCAACACCGTGTCTTTGAACCGTTGCCATAGACACAATGCAATGTTTATTGAGGCTTGACGTCACGTAGACGAAATGACAGCTGCGGGTGTTTTTGCGCGAAATTAAAAATATGTAGATGAAAATGCAATTTATTTATCACTGAAATAATGTTAATTTCGCTAATAGTAGACGTGTACCTATAAAATAGAATGTTATTTCAAAATCTGTCATATCGCCTATTTTCGACCTCGGAAGAAATAATCAGCTCGGCCTACACCTCCGCAGTGACAGGACGCCTTCCTGATGACGCTGAATAAGATTCGGCGAAACGACGAGATTTTTTATTTGTTTTTATTTTTTTATTTTGGGAATCTCAATAGTATACAATTTATTATAATAATACATAACGTATTGGGTAATTCGTAGACCAAATATAGAGATCCACGGCATAAAATTTTAAGTCAAGCAATAAAGAGAACATATATTAAATAGAGGGATAGGAGTGGGAGTTAGAGGGGGAAGTGGAGTGAGGTGTATGGGATTGTGGCTGGGTGGAGTGCGTGTGTATTCTGTGCGTGACGTTGTACACAGATATGGGGGTATGTGTAAAGAGTGATGAGAGTTTGGCTGTGGTGTGTGTATGATGATGGTCGGTCTCAGTTAATCCGGTGAAGATACAGAAACTAGTAATATATATAAGCGGTTTAAATACGATTTTTAAGAGCTGCTTGTCTTTTTGAAGAGATTTGCTTCTCAGTAAAATATACGGTTCGTATAAAATGTCCGTTTTATTTAACACATATAAAATGTTTTTTTCTCATTTCATCTGTAAGTTGACGGATGATCTGCAGAGCGGAAGGGCTGTTATTAGCCCTGAAGGGTGTTAACAGTAGTCGAGGGGCTGGGGGCGCAGAACACTGAGGAGCTAGCAGGGCGCGCGTGATTGAACACGTCTAATAAAATAACGTTCCCGTGATAAATCTCGCGGGGCGCCTCCGACCCCTCCCGAAACTGGGTAACCTTCGAGGGCTGAAATGTCATAATATAAATCATCTAAAATTAAAATCGTCCGAGTGGCAATTTATTTTATTTTATTTGTCGACGCCGCACGGCCGCCATATCTCGTTGATTAAATTTAAAACATCTTTCAGTAATATTTTTAAGTGAAAACTGATAAAGTATTCAAACAGTGAGGATAAATTTTTTTATTGTAACGGAAATGGCGCACGCGCAGTGTGCGCATTGTAGCGGGAATACGAGACCACGAAATGCGCGCGTATCCATTACCACAGTATAGTAAAGCTATTATACTGTGCCATTACATGACAGAAGATAAAAAAATAATCGTGCATGCACTCACGTATGCGCGGTAAAAGTTATACTTAAAAACTAGATAATTGTCGATTATTTTATCGAGTTTCATGAAAAGAATTAAATCTCATACTCATACATACTCGAATATTTAAAATAATTGGGGTCAACAAAAACTTTCTTAAAGTAATGGTGGCTATGTCATGTAGTTGCCGTGTTGCCGATCGCGCATCCGAGGTTCGAGTCTTTCTCCAGCCGTTTGATTTGGTTTTTCAAGCCGTGAATTTGAACGAAATTCTTGATATTACTGAACACTAATTTCAAGTGCATTTCGTGGTATCGCATTTTCGCTACACATTGCGTAAG